>JAPYZJ010002770.1:0-19859 GCA_030522765.1 Ophioninae sp. B BG-2022a | reverse complement strand
CCAAAAACTCGTAATTCGCATTTTCTTCGACGCCAATAAATACTGAACGGTCGCGAACTCCTCAAAATCCAATCAGCGTGGGATTATTCAGAATTCGATTAACTATTCTTTTCGATCGACTTTCCGCCAATTCTCGATCGACTACTAATTCTCACCACTAGAAGAAGGTGGTAGTTACTATTTAAAAATTGGTGGTACTCGATGGGCGATAGATAGGTATTGAAACCTGTATCTCAACGGGTATAAATGAAATATTCAGTATTACATAATTTTTGTTTTCTTCTTTTCCTTATCATCGTTATAGCCGGTATCACTGAGAGAATTCGCATTTTTAGAATATTTGGAATAGTGTATAACTATAAATGACCAATGCGAGTAATAAAAGAAAAACCAAAAAATACCAATGCTTAGCCATTGTATTTCTTATTTCGTGCCGTTAATATTTCTGCCTCCCACAAAGCGTGAGAAAACCATTTTTACGAAAAAGAATTGCCTAATGCATATATAAATTGACAATAAACGCAAAACCAATGTTTAAATTGAATATTGATTCGTCTTCAGTTTGTATTTATGTTTTTCTTTGTTTTATGCTCTTACCCTCTTGTGTTTCGAAAAAAAAACTTAGTGCACTTTTAAAACGGAAAAAAGCACACTGCACGTTGAGGAATGAAGATTAACTATTGCACGTCTTCGGAATTTTATAACATCGTCGATTTTTTTCCAATAGAAGTACAATGGAGTTTGCTGGAACAGCAACGTGGTAGAATTATTAATTTCTTGATGCACTATTGAACCACCAATTTCCCTATATTTCTCATAATACCAGGGTAGTAAAATGAAATAATTGTTAATCGATAAAACTTTGCCTTCGAATGCTTTAAACCGCGTACTTTTTCTTCCGTTTTCAAAGGTAATCGAACGTCAGCCTTTTTGAAGGGGTGCATTCGTAATGAAGCTATCCGTGGTAATATCCCAGTAGACGTATACATCACTCAATTAAATCGATGTCCTCTGCAGCGCGGACGGGAAATTTTCTTTTGCTTTTCTCCATTCAGTGCGTCAAAGATATTCGAACGAGTAACATCACACACGTACTTCAAGGGAATCACGTGATTTTTCACGATTTTACTATACTTTGAAGAGCTTGAATATTTATCAGCATTTTTTCAAATTGCTTGTGATGTTTTTGAAAAAATATATCGCTACAAAGATTACCGTATAAGTTTTATTGGCGAAACAAAAAGGCTCAAACATGCAAGCGAATATGTTCGCCGTAATGTGGATTTTCACGTTGATGAAATTTTATGGCCTTTGGAAACCGGATAACTGGACGAATTGGCGATCGAGGCTTTACGACGTTTACACGAGTTTCGTTCTCCTAACTTTATCCACTTTCTGCATTCTTAACTTTGCATATATTCTAAGGTCATTCGAAGACCTCCAAAAATTCATCGACGATACTTTCGTATTTATTTCGTCGTTTGGGATTTATTGTAAATTCATCACTTTGCTCATCAAACGGAAGAGGATCGTACAAGCTGCTGGTATACTTCAAAGAAAAGAGTGTCGTCCGCACAACGCCGATGAAGATTCCATTAAACGTAAATTCGATTATGATGCGAGGTATGTGTTTCAGTGAAATGTTAAATCCTCTATAAATGTGCGCTAATGTTACTTTTTTCAGCGGTGAACAAACTCGCGAAGCTGAATTTTACTTAATTTTGAACAAAAATTTTTGCCCGATTGGTCTATCCAATAATAGCTTTGAAAAAGAAATCCCACTTACTCTCGTTAAACCTTCCTAGAAAAATTCGCTTCCGGCCCGAATAAACCCGAACAAACTTCATTAGAAAGATTGACAATCGGAAACGCAATTTTCGAGATTCAATGTACCTAATGCAGAATATCAGGAAATGAAGAAAATAAAGATAATACAAATTATGAAAGTAATGAAAAATGGCAAATAAATAAAGATTGAAATAAAATCAAGAAAATAAAAGTGAAAGAAGAAATGAAAAATGGCAGAAAATAAAGATCGAGACTTTCAGTCATATAAATTTGGTTCGTTCAAGTCTTAAAATCAATGGAAAACAGCTAAGCTTCAAGCGTTGTCCTATTTTTTTTCGCAGATAGCTTTATTCTCTCCTGTTAATTTATCTTTTTGGAGCGGTTGAACTCTGACTGTTAAACCCAAGCTTTTGTTTATAGTAACATATAAATGACTTGGTAAAAATAATGATTTTCTACTTATGAATGCATTGCGTAACAGCTTGATTTTGAAATTATATTTTACTTATAAAATATAATTATTTTCTGTAAAGGATTTTTTTTAATGGTTCCATACATATATAATATAATTGACTTTTTATTTTTACATTTTGTTTACAAAAAAGGTAAAATGTTTGCAACGGGATTTTTTTCGTCGTGTGATTTATTTTTCGTTTATGAATCGAACGTGATAACCCTGCTCAAGATGTATAGATTGAGAATTTGAACTGATTTTCTTTTTTTTCCTTACCGGTCTATGACGTTTCGCTACTCAACAATTTTGGTTGTTGTACTCGTCTTTTTGGTGATCTTTCCAATACTGCAAGATCTTGCAGCGATGAAATTCACGACTCAACCGTGGGTGCCTTGCGAGCAGCCCACCCTCTCGCAATTTTTCTTCGTTTACAGCGGCGTGATTTTTGTGCTAACGGCACTTGGGGCAACGGAGTTGATCCAGGTGTCTTTTATAGTTCAATCGATGCTGCAAATTTGCATGCAGCTCGACTTGCTGAAACATCGATTGAGAACAATCGCGGACTCAGCCTATCCAAAATTGAACGGCGACAATGGCACACCAAAGTACAACGGCGAAATCCAAGCGGACGTTGAAAAAAAAATTTCCATCGAATGCATACAACATCATCACATTATTTTCGAGTTCGATTCTTTTTTCAATTAATATGTAATAATTATTAGCTCGTACCAGTTTTAGAATCGTTTGCCTCCTTGCATCAAACACTTTTATATTTTGGTAATATTTTCAATCTATAGAAATTTATTCGATCTATTAGTCGAAATATTTACCGAACTTTGTCAATTACAAAATTGACGAGTTGAGACAAAAAAAGGTTTATTTCCGAGTGAAAAAAACTCTAAATATTTAATATCAACGAAGGAATTTCAAGATCGATTTGCACCGTCATATTTTACTGATGGCGATTTATCAGCTTTGCGCATCTTTTGTATTGGTGAAAAAAAATGTTGAAGAGTTTTCTTTTGAAAATATGAATTAGTGATCAAGTTGGGGACTGGAAATGGTGGAGCCCTTCGAGAATCTCGGGACATTTGAGTCATTTTTTGGAATGTACAAGAAATCCTCGAAAGCTGAAATTCTGGGCTTTAAAAAATTGTGCAAAGAAAAAAGTCGTATTTCTGAAATCGCGAGCATCTCTAAACCCTTAAGGGTGATTCTTCGTATGAATATATTTCCGTTCATACTTAGAATTGGATCATGAAGATTCTCGCATACTATTCAATGCTATTTTTCATTGTCTGAAACTGGTACGATTAGCGTGACAAAACCGAAAGCTCCGAAAAAAAACTGCTTATGATTTTTTTTATTTTTCTCACAGATTAGCCGCGCTGTCAAATAAGAATTTTGGGTTTGCGTTTTTTCTCCAATTCACGTTAACCTTAATATTATTATGCTCGGTCATTTTGCAACTAACGAAGCTCCCAATATTCAGTCTTAAATTTTTTATGATCACGATGTATACGAGCGGACTTGTATCGCAAATATTCTTGTTTTGTTGGTACGGGAACAAAGTGACGATTATGGTGAGCCCCGGTCTTCGTATTTTCAATCAATTTAATAATTCAATTTTTTTTTTTCGTAATGTAAAGAAAAAAACGTTGAAACCTAACAGAGCATTGACGTGGCAAAAGCGGCGTACGACGCGAATTGGCTTGGTCTGAGCAAGACCACGAGAAAATGCTTCTTGATCATCATGGTGAGATCCGCAAAACCAATTTTGTTTCAAGCCGGCCACATCGTCGTACTGTCACTCGAATCTTTCAATAGTGTCAGTAACAATCAATTTTTATTATTATTAACTCTTCATTGATCATCTTGTATTTTGTAGCACAATTTCGACATCCACTATAATTGCTGAACTTTTTCCCAATTGTCACATTTTCGTTGCAGCTCATGAAATTGTCGTACTCAACTTACAACGTGATCGCCCAATCCAAAAACTCGTAATTCGCATGCACGTCAACCTGAAAAAAGACTGAACGGTCGCGAACATGTCAGAATCCAAACAGCGTAGGATTATTCAGAATTCGATTATGTATTCGTTTCGATCGACTATCCGCCAATTCTCAATCGACTACTAATCCTGACAACTGGAAAAAAATTGCTGCCATTATTTCAAAATTGGCGGTAATCGCTGGGCAATAGAAAGGAAAGGAAATCTGTATTTCAACTGGTATAAATGAAATATTCAGTGTTACATAATTTGTGTTTTTTTTTCTTCGTTATCATCGTTAAAGGTGGATAATTGTAATAAATTTGGATATTTTGAATGTTTGGGATTTGAAAGGTTGCCAGGCTTACGAGATAAGAATTAGAATAATAAAAAATCATAGTAGTTAAGAATGGACGTTTGTCCAATTACCGATCGAATATAAGATTATGTTATATTCAGATGCCATAATTAAATGAAGTTAATGAAAAGGGAAATCCAAATGTTGAATAAATTTTTTCAAAATATACCCCTGTTTTTTCTTTCATTTTATTATGGCATCTGAACATAACATAATTAATAATAATTACTTAATTATCTAGAATCAAACAAAAGCACTAAATATATTTTAGTTGTACAAAATAAAAAAAAATAAGTTTATTACTATTGCAGGTAAAGAAACGAACTATTCATTATGAAGTACATAGCGATCGGGATATTTAAAAAAAATTTATTTGTCGAATTTGAACCATTATACTCTACGCAGGCCTTGATATTTTCGACCTTCCGTCTAGTAGACCAACATTCAACATCCTGTAGCTAAAAAAGTATTGACATTAGAAAAAATTTTTTTTTACAAAAGTTGTAGAGAATAAATTGATCGTTAAAAATGAACATGAGCATTTTATTCATTAATCAAATATTTTACGAGTTATCAACCAAGATATAAAAACCAGTTCATTAAATCGGCTATAAATCATAATCGGGAAGTTTTACAAAAAAAAGTGTATAGAAAACAAAAGATGCATAATTTTATTCTCTACAATAATGGTTTGCATGACTTTTGCCCTAAAGTTTATGGTTACCGAAATATCGGCCAAAAACGTTTTTTCAAGACGGCGCCGGAAGCTCCTTCGGAAACTGTAAGAATTTTGTGATTTTATACTCACAGCAAGTGAGTATAAAATCACCCAGTACTTGTCAGTAAGTGATCTTAAGCCTTACAAAAGAAATGGATCGGAAATTTAGTGCGAGGTTTAATTCTATCTTTACTGGCCTAGTATGGATGTTCCTAACTCTACCAGCACTAAATATAACCTAAAATTTTTTACCGATCATTAACCCTCTGCAGTCGGCAGATTAAATTTAAGTTAGTTTAATTTCTCTGAACAATCATACATTGTTATCTCGTAAGTCGACCGAAACAGTTGAATCACGAGAAAATGCATTAATTTCCAAATTGTTTAATTGCTTTTTTAATTAATTAATTAATTATTAAATTATTTAATTAATGTTAATCGTCGATGACACTGATGACAAAGGGTTAAATCAAAACGAATTCCTAACACGAACGAAACAAACTCACCTGAATTTCAATTCGGTCTTCGTCGTCGCACTCATTACCGCTGCGGAAAAATCTATTTTAGAATTTTTTATTTTAATAAAAAATACAAACACCGCTTCATTTTTGATTATGCACTCGTTCATAGATAAACAGAGTGCGCAAACATACCGCGTTCGGTCACCCCTTAAGACTCAATACCGCAGCATGAAAGTTCGAACGAGAATCCTCCCGACTGCTGAAAATTGCAAAAACATTGCGATGACGCAAAACCGTGTTGGAGTACTCAAACTCCCCTCAGATATCAATAAAGGTGAGTATGACTCAAAAAAAAAAACTGTCGTCGTCGACAGTTTTTCAATAGAGACGTAAACGTCCATGTGTCGTGACGCGTGTGTTTCCACGTCCCGTAATTTTACACAACTCGAAACACTCGCCAAGTCCATCAATTTTACCTCTATTAGCAGTAATTCCATAGTAGAAAAATGCATATAATTGCCAATCGATAAATTCCATACTTGTACTTGAATCGACCGTCGTGCATTTTTCTACGAGGAGTGTACTTTTTTCTGCAAACTGCACTGTTCGAACCTCCCTAAAGGGTGCATTCGTAATGAACCCCGGATCGTCGAGAAACGTTGACGGATGTTAAAAAATGGGGCGGGTTCTCGAAGCGGAGCGACAAATATAATTGTACAGGAAGAGTTTAGCGAAGTCAGAAAAAAGGTTCGCTTACCTTCCTCAGTTTAGTACGAAAAAGAACTTCCAACGAACGATACACTCAATTCGTCGGCTGCTCGTATCACTTTTCCTTCTCAATCATTCGAAAAAAACATCGTTCGAAAAATCTTCAAAAAAAAAACCGTCTAAATAAATTGAAGTGGAAAAGCCAAAAAAAAGTTTTAGATCGAGAAATGTCCGCGGTAAAGTGGATTTTCACCGCGATAAAGTTTTACGGGCTTTGGAAACCGTCGAGTTGGCGCAACGATTGGCGATCGAAGCTTTACGATATTTACACCAGTCTCGTAATCCTAATCCTCTTCTCTTTTTGTTTTTTAAACTTTGCGTTCGTTTTCAATACCTACGAGAATCTTGACAAATTGATCGACGACACTTTCGTATTCCTCTCGTCGATCGCGGCTTTCTGCAAATTCGTAACCCTCGTTGTCAAACGTAAAAAAATCGTTTACGCGGCGGTTATACTTGAACGAAAAGTGTGCGAGCCCCGTAATGCAGAGGAAATCTCCATTAAGCGGAAATTCGATGCTTACGCGAGGTACGTAATCCGATGAAACATTTCATCATGTATTTTGTGGGTCTGAACATCGACATGAAACATGGGCAATGCTTGCCCAGTAATGGGCCTGTGGTATTTTCCTACATGAAAATCAACAATAATATTCAAACCTATTTTTAATTCAATTATCACGTCCATTTTTATAAAATATAAAATATTTAGTGAAAAAAAAAACAGTTTATATAGAAACTGCAAAAATGGTGACATATATAAATTTTTCCATTCGATAAGTCTTTCTATTGTGAAAGATAATTAATTGAGAAACCAATTCTGTTATAAATAAAATAACTGTCGAATTAATTAAAATTAACTTGGATCGTCGTATCAGTATAAAAGTTAATTAATTGAAGAATCAACTATGTTATAAATAAAATAACACAAAATCAAACCGAACAAGTAATTAATATATTATTTAAAATTACCTCAATAATTCGGCGCTTCATTACGACAGTTAATGAATTGAAGGACCGAATAATTATATCGCAAATAAAATTAAAAGGCAGCAAATAATTAATGAATGATCTAAAATTAACTTGGATAGTCATTTCATTATAAAAGTTAATGAATAGAAGAATCAATTAAGTTATAAATAAAATAACACAAAATTAAATTCAAACAAGTAATTAAAAGATTACTTAAAATTAACTTAATTCGGCGCTTCCTTACGAAAGTTAATGAATATAGGGACCAAATAATTATGTTGCAAATAAAATTAAAAGACAAAACAAATAATTAATGAATTACCTAAAAATAATTTAACTTAGCTATGGCTATATCAATCTTTCCCCGAATGAATAATACGAGTTAATTGATCATTCACAAATCATTTCAATTTTCTTAGGGATATTTCTCTCAGTCTCGTTTACTTTGTTTTTTTTGCCAAGGCTAATAAGCCGAGGGCAATCCAAATAAAGCAGGGCGATGGAAAATTTAAACAATTTGTTTATTTTTTCGGACCCTTGCGTTCCGATACGCAACGATTCTGGGATCGGCGGTCGGAGCGATGCTGATCAACTCGTTGAGGGAAGACTTAGCCGAGCTCAAGTTCACGACTCAACCCTGGGTCCCCTGCGATCAACCAACGTTTCTGCAATTTATTTTCGTTTACGTCTGTGTTTTTTTCGTGCAAACGACTTTTGGGTTTACGGTATTGGTGAACGTATTGCTGGTCGCTCAATCGATGCTGCAAATATGTATGCAGCTTGAGATTTTGAAGTATCGATTGAGGACACTCGCGAGCTCGATCGGGGCGAGGTTAACGACCAATAGGACTGCTCGGGAATACGAGTCCGAGGATTATGTTACGGACGTCGAGAGGAAGGAATTTGCTGATTGCGTCCGCCATCACTGCACCATTTACGAGTTTGCAAACATTTTATTATTTTTCACACCAAAGCTGCGAAGGAACTGCACCCCCTTAAGACGGGGTGACCCCTTGACCCCTTGAAATTATCAACGATTGCACCTCTGATTGTAAATCAGTAGCATAATTGATTCATTGATTTCACGGATTTCTCGAAACACGTGACGAATCAAAATTATTTGAATTTGGCTCCCCTGAAAGTCGTGGCATTAGTCAAACTTCTTATTCTTCACAATTTCCGAATAATCTACTTTTATTTCAATTTACCAAAATTTATTAATCATTTTATGAGATTTTTTATTGTCTGGTGAAATTTTGTGAAATCCTTAAGAGTCGTTCAGGATATCCGTGGTTATCTACGGTCACGTTCTACCTTACCGATTGCGATGAAGTATCACTCCGTCTTAAGAGGGAGCCGCACCCGCGACAAAACTTCGACGCAGCCTCGGTTCGCGTCGATAAAACAAAATTAGCGCGAGCTGCTGCTATCTACCGCGAGGCAAAATTGTCGCTAGCGTCCGGGAAGCCTCGACGAGCTTCGTGTATGAGTATGTATACGTACATACGTACACACTGGAAATTTCGAGATGCGGCTCCCTCTTAAGAGAGAACCCCACTGTAACGGCTTTGAAAGATCTTTTTTCACGTTTTTTGTAGCGCGTAGTTTCAAAATACGTGTACCAAAAATTATTTTGCAATTCACAAAAACACCAGAATTACGGTTCATTTTTAATGGCAAATTGTTTTCACGAAATATTTTACAATTGTAAAAGCTATAATTGAGCTTATTTTTTTTTTCTTCTCGAAAGCCAATTTTTTGCACGAAATATTTTACAACTGTAAAAGCTATCGTTGAGCTTATTTTTTTGTTCTCGAAAGTTAATATTTCTCACAAGATCTTGAATGAAAATATTTTAGTTGATCTGAAAAAAACCATTAAGTGAATTTTGAAAATTCGTGTGATAAACTCACTTTTCTGGCCGTTACGGTGAGATGCCCCCTTAATTAAAACTGGTACAGTACGATTGTTCTCCTGACTGTAAAAAATCTTGTACCATGTGCTTAATTTGTCGCAGATTAGCCGAAGTGTCGAACAACAATTTCGCTTTTGTGATTTTTCTCCAGTTTACATTGACCTTGATGGTCCTGTGCGCGATCGTTTTTCAACTGACGAAACTTCGAATATTGAGTCCCGAATTTATGTTCGCCATAGTCTATTTGGCGGCGCTAATAATGGAGGTATTTGTATACTGTTGGTACGGAAGCAAAGTCACAATCAAGGTAAGCTCTCGAGACCCCATTTTCTAATCGTCGAAACTCCAATTTGAATTTATTGAAATTTGAATTATATCGAGGAAACGAAATACTTAACAGAGTCTCGACGTAGCGAACGCTGCTTACGAAATGGATTGGCCCTTCTTGAGCGCAAGTATGAGAAAAGCAGTCGTGATCGTAATGACGAGATCCTTAAAACCAATTTTATTCCGGGCTGGTCATATCGTCGTTCTGTCACTTGAGTCGTTCAACAGCGTCAGTAAAACAGCAAAAAAATTATAAAAAACTAGCTTTTTCACGCAATGCGGCGCACGCTGATGATCACAGACTCGTCACTTTGGGACATGTAGATGTCCCAAAGATGCAACAAAAAAATTGTTGTACGTCACATAGCTGCTGATGATTTTTCGCAACTTCGTCGTTCTCTTTCAGCTAATGAAATTATCGTACTCAACTTACAACGTGATCTCTCAGAGCAACGAGACTTGATCGAAACTCGGACAAATGGGGATAAAAACTGTCCAGTTGGAAAAACTTCAGAGGTCATAAATAGCCCAATAATTGTTTACTCTTCACTACACGTTTACGTATATACTCGAGATTCAACGTACCAACGTAACGAAATGTTTCTTGAACATTTCACTGCTTATTATCACTTTTTTACATTTGTATTAATTCGCATTCTTGTATGTTCGTTTCTTTGTCTATTCAGTAAAAACGACGCAACCGATTTTTTAAAAGTAACTTCTGACTTATCTCTGGAGACGTGAAACTTCAAAAACAGCTAAGAACCAGGTGGCAAAAAAAAATAATCGCTCAAAATAAACAACAACGAAAAAATATAATAAATAGATAATAATATAAATAATGTGATATAAAAATAGATACCGTATACTCGTACATTTCAATAGGAATTCGCATGGAGTTTCAAATTCATACTATACTCGAAGAAATCATTTCATATTTTCCAGTCCGTTTTAAAAACGTGATCTACCAAAAGAAAACACTTATTCAAGCTATATTTCTTTTCGATTCCTTTTTTCTACGTAAATTCGTTAAATGAAAATTCAATTTCGTCTTTTCGCGAAGTTTGGCTACGTCTTTTTGGGGGGAGGGAGGGGGGATAAAAAAATTGGATCCAAGAAATAAAGTATAATTGGTTGTGGAAAGTGAATCTTGTATTCGTAAGAAGGAATATCGAATTTAGATTTATTCATTTTTCATCGGGTTTGTTTATTCGAGTCGTGTTTAAATTCATTTATTTATTTATGATCGCTTGCGATCCAGAGAAACTTTGTTGAACTTCAAGGCTGAAAAAATGAGTGTTTCTCAACGTTGATCAGGCAAACGCCTGGTCCTTGGACCAATATCAGTTCGAGGAACGAAAAATACGAAACAACAAAGCAGTGGGTCAAAATGCAACGATTTTGGATCCGAAAGGAAAGCTGGAAGAGAAACGAAGAAAAGTGATATGGAATAGCATCCGAGGATATTTTACGTAACATACATATTTATTCCTTATGATTCGTGTACCACAATATAAAATGATCTTTCTAAACACAACGCTAACATATATTTCTGTATGTTTCGAATTTCTAATAGCCGATCTCCGTACTCGGGTAAACTCTGTAATTACAAGCAATGAAAAATAAAAATACTCGGGCGTGGAGTGCCGAACGCGAATTTTCTTCGTGGAAGATCTATTTTATTTATTTATTTATTTTTCGAGAGAGTGTTTGAAAGATCGCGATCCGGGTAGAAGAAACAAAAACGGCGTTACTTCGAAGCGCGTCGAACCCGTTTAAGTTCTCGAAAACGCAACATCTCCTTATTCATCATATTTCCTCATCGTTATCCTACATTAATTATCGCCGTTCGGATGACGATTTTCTCTTTTCCTTTCGAAACTCACGGAAGACTTCATTTTACTCTGTAGGCACTTGGACGATCGGAGGTTCCCGTTTTATCGGACGTTTTCTTATATATATATATATATATATATATATATCATACGTACACACGAAGAATTACACTTCGTTACGTTCGATATTAAAAAACTTCTAAGCATTTTTATTTTATCGTCGCTCGTCATCCGCTGAACGAACTTTGCTCGTTCGCCGCTTCGTAAAGCTTAAAACACTAAAATCAAATGCTCGGTTAATTTTCGTTAATTAAAAAGTCGGTAGTTACCAAGTTTCCCTCAATAATTCATACATCGAATGTTTATTGAATTTCTTTGCGACTTGGTTGTACGTACTCTATTTGCTTTTGTTGTTTAATTTAATAGTAGGCAAGTAGCTCGAAAGTGACATTTCGCGGGGCTTGGTGGACGCACTTCAATTATTATTATTATTTATTATTTATTAATATATTCGCGAAATTGTCTATCGCCTCGGTCCAGCTCTATCCTAAAGTACAGAAAGTTAAAAAAAAACGTCGGAGGCGTAACGGCCACCGCCGGGAAGGCACATCGAGTATCTCACGTCTCTGCGTCATCGTTTTCTTCGCGGTCCCAGCTCGTGCTGGTTTAATAAGCCTTACCAAGCGAAATCAGCGTCGAATCGAAAAAAAGGAATCGAAACAAAAGCCGGTACTCTTTTTTTTTTTCGCTGCGAGAGACTTGACGTTCGCGACTATTTCATAACTTCGCTATGAAATTATACGTATTTGCTACCCGCGTCAGCGCTTCTCGTACATTTATTTTTTAATTCTTTTTTTTTATGACACGCTTCTGCGCGAACAAAGATTTACACGAGAAAACACCGAATCGCTTCTCGCACTCTTCAAATGCACTTTTTCGAGTCGATTCAAGCGTGTACTCGGTTATTCAAAAATGAAAAATGCTTTTTCGTCGCTTCTTCGAACGCTGGAATGAAAATGGTTAAAATCGTCGGTTTTGGTAATCCGAATAAAAAACGATCATTTCCATCGAACTATACAGTTGGGTACGTTCCGTTGTACGTTTCAATACACAATTGCTTTATTCGTTGAAAAATATTTATTTTGTTATCGAAAAAACAAAAAGATTTCCATCCGTGAAAATTAGAACATCTTTGTGTAAATGCGCGATCTGTTTTACCCGCGAACTTATAGAATCGAAAACAAAATTGAAGTTTCAAGTTTTTCACAAGTTTGAGTGAAATTTTACCGTTTTTAGAACTAATTACCGTGTTTCCTCCGAAGAATTTATTTGCATTACACGTTCTTTGTTTTTTAACGAGATTTACACATGCGGATCTTACTTAAACGTCTTTCGCGTGTTTAATCTTGAAATGAAAAAAAAATACAAGCTTTTAGAATTCTGGAAAAAAATGATTATGCAATGAAAAAAAAACATTTTTTTTCCGTTACAACGTACAACGTAACGTACTTTAAATTCAACATTTAAAACTATCGTTTTCGTTTAATCTCAGAAAAAAATGGCTAAAACGGTATCGACGTAACGGGTTTTTGAGCAGAGCTCTACGTAAGACGTAAAACTTAAAAAATCATCGGTAAAAATAATCTCACGATTGAAGAACCTTTCCGAATAAAATAGTAGTATGAAAATTCTGTCGAAACGATTTTTCTTGGTTCGTAGTCGATTCGATCAGGAAGGAAAGAATAGTTTTTATGTTTTTATTTTATCTAACAATTCGTTAACGCGTATCGACTTAACGCTTAATTTCTTGTAAATAGGGTAAAAAATAAGATTTGTTTTTTTTTTCTTCTACTTTTTCGTTTTCCTTCCTTTCGATCCGTAGACAATCTTGGAGGATTTTCGTGCCCGAGGTAAAACGCGTTGATCGCTGAATCCCTACGGCATTAGGACTAAACGTTACGCTGGCATGTATTCTTATCGGCCTTTTGGAAGTTAGATCTCTCACGGATAAAATAAAAAAACAGCCAAGTTTTCTCGCGATCGTTAATTAGATCGACCATGAGAGAGAAACAGTTTCCAAAAAAACCACGGAATTATTGCGATTGATTTTGGACGCCCGAGTTCTCTCAACGACTCTTGCAAAGTGGCGAAAGAATACTCGTTCGAGGCGCGAAAGTTCTCGAACGTCCAATGTGGAACGATATTATCGGAATGAAAGAAAAACTGCTGTTCATTGGCAATGAGAAAACGCTGATCAATCATTTTTTCGGGTTGAAAAATAAGCGTGGACAAACGAAAAAGTGGACCGATTTCTTCTTCGAGTGATTCGAAGTGAATCGATAGCGCTTCGAGTCGAGTTCAAATTCGGCCAAAATTCGGTTGGAAATCATTCGAATTCCTTCGATTCGTCTCCAACCGAATTTGAACGAATTATTTCGGAGGTACCAATTTTTATTCAAAACCGAATTCAAAATATGACTATTAGCGTATCGAGTTTTCGATAAACGGCAGTAATTTCGAAAAACCAAACAGCTTTTTGGAAAAAAGAAAGCCAAACAAAAATAGCTCAATTAAAAACAAAACGAAGCCAAAGAACAGTGTGAGAATGTATCATCAATAAGAAGAGCAGTGAAAAAAGTAAGTAGAAAAAAAAATATTCAACGAAATTTCGTCAACGATTTCTCGGCCGTCGTAAAGTTGTGGAATTTTTCACGACCCATCGCGTGCATCAAAATAACTAGACAAAAAAACCAGAGTACTTTGAAAAACGTGAAACAATGGCGGAAAACCCGTTTCCGTGTTTCTCCCCCCTTTTGCAATCCTAACGAAAGTGTCTCTGTGTGTGTGAGTGTGTCGGAGTATTGATCGCTTGAAATTTGTTGCTTTTTCGTCGTTGCTGTTTTTTTTGTTTTGACAACTGCGCCATTTTCAATAATTAACACTATCGAGAGAACGTGAAGAGTTTCGAGTTCACGCGGAGCGCTCTCAACGAGAAATTCAGTTTTTTTCCTTTTCGCTTTCTTCTTTTTCTTCCTTTCGCACGTTCGTTTCACGCGGAAGGTAGTTTTGATTTTTTCTTCGTTCGTTGTTGTGTTACTGTTGTTCTTGTTGATGCTGTTATTCTTGCTGTTGTTGTCGTCGTCGTTTTTTTTTGTCGTTTTCGTTTTAGATCTGAGCAGGCTCGACGTAATTGGCTGGTAACATTCCGTGGCGTCCTGTACGTTGAACGAGACCGGTCATCCAGCCTTCGTCGATCGCTGTACAATTCACGATCAGATCACCGTCGCAGAAGCTCACCTCGTCCGTGTCCTGCGCCTCGTAATCGTACATCGCTCGGTAAACCCGCTGCTCCCGACGTTCGAAACCAAACAAAAATATACATCATACGGAAAAACAAAAGCGAAAAAGAATCGAGAAAAGAACAAACAAAAAACATGAAGCAAATCGTAAATTCGAGCGAACGAAAGTTGGTAAACGTCGGGAGTTGCGAAAAACGGTAAATAGTGATCGACGGGAGGAGGAAAAATAATTGTACGCGAAGTGGTCGCTGGTGGTGAGCAAACGAAAGTGACAATTCGAAAGATTGAACGAAACTACAGGAATATCGATATCACGGTCGGTAAGGTAGTTTCCTCAATGAAGAAACGGAGTCGCAAAGTATTTTTGTATGTATATGTATATTTATGTATATGGGGCATTCCATGCCGATTCGATCCGATACTATCTCTAAAAGGCACCCGAGAATTTTTTCAGATTTTTTTGAACGATTTGATTTCACAATATTTTTCATAAACAAAAAATTGACGCCCAAATTTAAAAATCAGGAAAACCACAAAAATCCTGTGTCACCTATCAAACACTGTAAGCGTTGAAAAAAAAAGTAGGCGCGCGCTTCGTTTGGGCGACAACGCGCTTTTTTCGCAAAAAAATGAAAAAATAAAATGAAAGAGGAAAAATGAAAAAAAAAGTTAAAAAGGAAAAATTTACATGACATCATGTAGAATCGACAGATCTTTTCCAGATTTTTTTTAGAATTGTGTTTTGTGGGCTATTGATTCTATTAAAAATTTGTTTTTTTTTTCCATTTTTTTGCGATACAAACTCGCCTACTTTTTTCGAACGCTCACAGTGTTTGATACGTGACACAGGATTTTTGTGATTTTTTTCCGTTTGTTAAATTTGGGCGTTAATTTTTGGTTTACAAAAAATATTGTGGAGTCAAATCGTTCCGAAAAAAACTAAAAAAATACTCGAGTCCCTTCCAGAGATAGTACAATAACATGAAAAATCGCAGATCAAATCGGAGAAGTGACGTGTCAAACCCAGGTCGAATCAGTATGGGATTCCCCATATATATTGGCACAAACACACGTTCAAATTAAATTTTAAACAGTACCTTTTTTTCAGGTTCTTATATTTTCAATTCTAATCGAAGACATGGACAATACTAATCGGAAACAGGAGAAACAAGTTATCCTCTTCGGTCTCTTTCAGAGCCCTCGTTTTTTTTTCTTTTTTTGTATCATCGTAAAATATTATCAAAAACGGTTAATCGAGGATAATCGAAACGACAAACGTCAAACGAAACAGTTTCCAAAAGCGTAAAAAAAGGAAAATGTGGTAAAAGTTTATCAGGATTCTCTGATACATATACGTTTGTAAATATCGAAGCGTGCGCGTCTGGGTAAACGATAAAACAAAAAGAAAAAAGGAAGAGTGACGAAGTCAGAATAACGTCAGAAGAACGATTGGCAAATCAAACAAAGTCAAAAACAATGAGGATCAATAAAACGAAATCGGGGAGGATCAGCAAGCAAAATGAAAAACGAAGAAAATCGATGAGCATGCACAAGAATCGATGAAACTAGAAAGAAATGAACAAAGAAAACGAACGAAAAATCGATTAAAGTAAAAAACGTAGAATTGGGGAAAACGAGGGAACGATTAGGCGGTGGTTTGAATTTGTAGGTTTTTCGTTTTTTTTTTTTTAAACAATCGAGTCTTTTCTTTGTTTATTCAATTTCCTTTATTAATTCCATTCCGTTTTTTAAATTCATTTTTTTCTTTTTCATTTCTTTTTTTTCGAATACGAGACGAAACGAGCGAACGAGGGGAAAGAGATTGTGGAAAAGTTGAATGGCGAAGGTCGAATCTGATGACGACGGGTCGATCTCTGAAATACGAAAAAAGGATATGAGTCTTACCAGTGTATTCGCCGGTGGCGGAGGGGGCGGCTGTTGCGGCACGTGGTTGTTGTTCGTGGCGGGTGTCAACGAGCCATAATATTCATTGACCGGATCTATATCGGCGACCGAGCCAATCTTTCTTGTGGGTGGGTTCGTCACTGCGAAAATTCAATTGAACCGCTTTACGAAAAACGTTCTATTTCTTCGATGTGAAAAAATCGTTGCGTCCTTGGATGCGCGATTGACAAACTTGCGTTATCCCTAAACTGGAATCTGGGGTAAAAATTATCCTCAATAAAAATTAGGTTACAATATACATCCGTAATATCCAATACGAGTACTTTGGCCTTCAAGTCGTTGTCCGTAACCTTGAACCAGGGTATATAAATGTTTTACCCTAAAAAATTTGTTTAGCATTTTTAATCGAAAAACCACCCCACGTGGATAAAAAACGATTTTTTAACAAATTTTTTATGTTTTTAGAGCTTTCACTGACTTTTCCTACTACAAGCGGAATCGCCGTATGATTCTGCATTAACTCGTTATGGTGACTAGAGGTCCAGGAAATTGTTCGTTCGGAAAATAATTTTTCCGGGAAGTTGCTAATTTGGAAAATGATTATTTTGGGACATTGTTCATTCGGAAAATAATTCTTTGGGTAAATTTTTCATTCGGGAAATCGTTAATTCGGAAAATATTTCTTTCAGGAAATTGTTAATTCGGAAAATAATTATTTCGCGAAGTTGTTAATTCGGATAATAATTATTTCGCGAAATTGTTAATTCGGAAAATAATTCTTCCGGAAAATGTTTAATGTAATTATTTCGGGAAATCGTTCAATTTAGGAAATAATTCTATAGGAAAATGGGAAAATATTCTTTCAGGAAATAATTCCTTTGGGAAATTGTTCTCTCGGAAACCAATTCTTTAGGGGAATTGTTCAATTCAGGAAATAATGCTTTCGGAAAATGGGAAATAATTCCTTTGGGAAATTGTTCTCTCGGAAACCAATTCTCTGGGAAAATAATTCATTGACGAAACAATTCTCTCGGGAAATAATTCGTTCGACAAATCACTATCTCAAGAAATATCATTATCAAAAATTGTAATTCACGCAATGAAGTACGATTTTCGCGGAGTCTTTGGCGAAGGATACGCAAGCGACTAGCCTCTGAACGAAAAGCGACGTAGTACAAAAACTTATACAAAATATAATTAAACGTTCATTTCTTTAGCTCTCCCTTCCACGAAAAGCGAAACGAATGCGGACACAACGAAGAACAAAACAAACAAAAACAAATTGTTTATCCTTGCTGTATGAAAAAAAAAAAAAACAATTTTAAAAAAATGTTAACAGGCAAAAACAGAAACGAAGGACAAAAAATGAGAGTCTCACCTGCGCCCTTGTCACTCGTGTAAATGACGGTCGTTGCGGCCTGTCTAGCGGAATAGGGACTCGGTCTTGCCTCGGTAAGGGGATCATAATCGGCAATTCTACCGGGCGCTCGCTGCGTCGCTGCCGGTGTCGTCGCCACCGGCGGCGGCAACGGGCTCGCCGATCTCGCCGGGGCGAGATTTGCGTTTACGCTTGTAGCTGTCGGTGCAATCGTACCATCCGTGTACTCTACGTACTCTAAGCAAAACACAAAAGCAACACAAAGCTCGACGTGTACGTGTCAATTGCATGATACATATTTATACGTAAGGTACCTGACCCATGTAAGGCCCAGTGCCTAATAAAGGCCAACTTTTAAATATCCAAAACTACGAAGTCAAACGGATTGAGCTCTCATCGTCGAGTGTCTAACTTTGAATGGCCGCAATTTCACGTAAGCGTTTCTCAAATTTCGACGTACAAAAACTTTCCAAAACAAACAAATGTTTTCAATATTACTTAGTGAATCGCTATTCTTATTATATGTAGTGGTTTATCAGTACTATGCATGTTGTTATCAAAGAAGACGGATCACAATACATACAATATTACCCCACGTCCTATAACAAAGTGACGTATCTCAAAAAAAAAGATAAAATTGTATTCAAAAATATGGCATACTCCTTAACTTCATTTTTGTACACCTTCATATGGAAAAATTGCTTTAAAAGTAGTTCAGGCGCTGTTATGAAAAATTCGTTCGTATGAGTATTTATGGACCGATTTTTAAATTCCTTTTTGTTTGAAAGGAGTTTTTCACTCTCTTGTTGTTTCTTTTGACTTATTGCATTATGATGAGATAGAAACGTCAGTGGTAACGAAATAGAATAGAAATGTTTTTTAGATAGAAAATGTTTTTTCTATAGAAAAATGTTTTCAATAGAAAAATGTTTTTTTCTTCTTTGTATCATTACACATAAAGAAACAATTTCAGTATTATTATATAGTGTTCAAAGTAATATTTTAATTTTGTATAATAGTATAGGATAATTTAATTTGTCCTACGTAAAAGAAAGTCGAGGGAATGCAAATTGAATGAATGGTTTATTAGATCGATGATGTTTCTACAACGGCGTCTGTCATAACACTAACTCATTTCTTTTTCCGCAGCAGACCACAGATTCGCTCGCCCAAAATAAACAATAACAAAACACGCTATATTTTCTGATTTCTCTTTTTTCTATTTCCACATTCCCACACTCGGCCGTCCTGCTTTACCATTTGCTCTCGAATGGATTCATTCATGAACCGAGTCCTCGTCTTCCGTGTCATCGTAATTTTCCCAGAACTTCATATGATCAGCAGCAGTAGAGGTTTGCAATGGACCCTCGTGATGACCCACCTTTTTCACTACGTGCCGATCATTTTTTAGAATTCGGAAAACTTCGTCCGGGCCGAGGTATTTAGCAGCGAATTTAAGAGGGAGCCGCACACCCGTTCCCCCTCCTCCGCCGATTGGAGTGATAG
The DNA here is from genome assembly GCA_030522765.1 of Ophioninae sp. B BG-2022a. NCBI lineage: Eukaryota > Metazoa > Arthropoda > Insecta > Hymenoptera > Ichneumonidae > Ophioninae sp. B BG-2022a. The sequence continues at coordinate 182 of JAPYZJ010002770.1, read as the reverse complement.
TTTCCCATGGATTTCTTAAACGGCTTTTCAGAATTTCATGAAATTTGACCAGACAATGTCAAATCGATAGACGAACGGCTGTCTTCTCGCCAAATTTCTCAAATCGAAAAAAAAATTACAGATTGAGTTACCACGCGAGCATCGTTATGGAAATGCTGTCGAATAGAAAGTTTGGTTAATAT
>JAPYZJ010002769.1:0-19160 GCA_030522765.1 Ophioninae sp. B BG-2022a | reverse complement strand
TTTCCAAAAATCGTAGATTTCCAAAAATCGTGAATTTTCAGAAATCGTGAATTTCCAAAAATCGTATATTTCCAGAAATCGTATATTTCCAGAAATCGTGAATTCCCAGGAATCGTGAATTTTCAGAAATCACAGATTGCCAGAAAACGCAGATTTCCAGAAAACGCAGATTTCCAGAAAACGCAGATTTCCAAAAACCGTAGATTTCCAAAAACCGTAGATTTCCAGAAAACGCAGATTTCCAAAAACCGTAGATTTCCAAAAACCGTAGATTTCCGAAAACCGTAAATTTCCAAAAACCGTAGATTTCGAAAACCCGTAGATTTCCAAAAACCGTAGATTTCCAAAAACCGTAGATTTCCAAAAACCGTAGATTTCCAAAAATCTCAAATTCCCAAAAATCTCAAATTTCCAAAAATCTCAAATTTCCAAAAATCTCAAACTTCCAAAAATCTCAAATTCCCAAAAATCTCAAACTTCCAAAAATCTCAAATTTCCAAAAATCTCAAATTTCCAAAAACCTCAAATTTCCAAAAATCTCAAATTTCCAAAAATCGTAAATTTCCAGTGAGGAGAAATCGTAAAAATGTCCAGTGAGGAATCCCCTTGTATTTTTACCGACCTATGTCGCACTTGAAATCCTGATCTATGGGTATAACTCTCTCTATGGTCAAATCGCTGTAAACTTGCGGAGGATTCCTAGACGCAAGTAAAATAACAAGGGCGTTCGTCGTCCCTTTGTTGACGAGAGCTAAAAGCCTGGGGGCTTTCAGCGCACCCTGAATCAGTGACGCCTCCATTGCCTTAACAATCGTATTTATATAATTAAGGATCAAAGTTGTTTTTCTTCATCGACCAGGATATTGGACTAATTAACGAGCGAAGTAATTAACGAGCGAAGTAATTAACGAGCAAAGTAATTAACGAGCGAAGTAATTAACGAGCGAAGTAATTAACGAGAGGTTATATTATTCGGAAATGCGATAAAGCGAAGGATACAATGATGACGTTTTCGCCCGAAGTGAATTTCGATTGAACGATGGTGAGTTGGCCGCTGGGCGCCATTTCTGGAAATTAGATAACATAAAAGGCAAACATTTGAAATTTGACGACAAAAAAAGAAAAATCACGAATAAAACGAAAGCAAAAAATTCCACTCAAAAAAGTGATAATATTATTCCGATCGTTCCTTTCCATTCAGCAATCAACAAAACGTTTTTTTTTTTGGTTTAACGAAAACGCGCGACTCCCGCTGAGCCACACTCAAATTCGAATAGCTGTTTTTTTTCATTTCGTTTGCGCCGCTTGGGTCGTGAACTTTTGAAATTTTAGTAACGTACTTGTTTATTGTCCCGCGACGGTTGCACTGATTTCTTTTTTCTTTTGGGAATTTCGTTATACGCCTTGTCCGCCCTAACCAAAGATAATTACATGATTGACAGAAGCCCCTCGAACGCTTGTCACAACAGCGTAGGGTGCGATCGTAACCGAGACGAACTGTACGATCGACTGATGATCAACCATCGGTCAAACGCAACGAAAGAAGGGGCACACGATTGAGTAATTACGATTTGCGGGATTTCCGGTATTTTTAGTGTTCGAGGCTGCCACCAGTAGCGCGACAAAACGAAAAACAAATTTCATGTCCAAGTTAGCCGCAAGAAATTTTTTTTTACGATTTCGCACTTTTTTTCGATACACATCGATTGTTAGTCATTCGTTAGTGATTGTTAGTTGATTTTTATCGTTTGTTAGAGCCTAATTTTCATTTAATCTTTAAAAAACTTTCCGGTCCTACAGTGTGTGGTGACGACACGTAGATGGCAGCACTGATACTGTGGTCCGGAGAGACTTCGATCATTAAACAACTGAATATCTGCAAACCGTCGATTATTCGTATACCAATCAATTGTTAGTACATTCTTTGGTGATTGTTCTACGAGTTTTATCGAGAGTTTTATTTTCATTCGATCTTTTGTAGATATAGATATAGACATATACATATAAATATACATCTAAGCTATACATCTATATCTACAAAATCCTCTGTATAACGGCGACCCTAGCGGATAAACTGCGAACTAAAATTCTTGCTTCAATGGAAACTCGCCTAAGTAAAAAACCGAGAGTCAGACCTGGATCGTGATAACGTAGTCCTCGTTTTCCAGCATACTTGTATATTTAAGTGGCCGTACTACGGCTTCCGCTGGCTGTTTTTTCTGGTATCGAGATAATTTTTCAAAGACTTTTTCGCTCATAACTACGAAGCCATGGTGAGTACGTTCGATTCTGTTTGTATCTTGCGCAATATAAAATTGCGATTAATACCATCGTAATGTTTTGAGTAATTGCAACGAATGCTACTCCCTTAGAGGTTATGCAAAAATAACGTTCAACTGTCAATGCCCAATAACTGGTTTTCGAAGTGAAATTTTTGTCACGAAGATATAACCTCTTTGTTCCAATCCGCACGCTTCTACGTTATTTCGTTCATCTCTGTTGACAGTTGACAGTTGACAGTTGACAGTTGACAGTTGACGGTAGTAGATTAGCGCACGCTTGCACCGACTAGCTTTTATTCAGCGCGACGCTACCTGCGATCTCTGGTAGGTATCTTTATTCTTCTCGCAGCCAATGACGCCTGTCATGACGAGCGTCGAAGAGCAGGACAAATTGTTGGAAGACGCCATCGGCGTCGTCAAAGTACAAGCCTTCCAGATGAAACACTGTTTAGACCACAACAAACTCATGGACGCCCTTAAACACGCCTCTACCATGCTCGGAGAACTTAGAACTTCTCTCCTCAGTCCAAAGAGCTACTATGAATTATGTATCCTTCCTAAACTGGAAATTTATACCCTGAAGAGCTCATTAACAATCGAAATTTTTTAAATCTCCATTTCTCAGGGATGATACATTTTTATTCGAAAATCTCAAGCGTCTATTTCTGTTTCCATGAATTTTACAAAAACTGATGCTCAATTTTTCACCGTAAACTTTATTGACGCTGAGATAATGGATTTCGAAAATTTGTGAGGTTACGTCAACGTTCGTTATTCTCTTAATTATTCATCGATACGCAAGATTCGTTTCAGCTATAAATAATAAACAATAAGATGTTTGGGTTTGTTTAAAATCCAAAATATTATTTTTTAAAATTTATTATTATTTTTAAAAATTTATTATTATTTTTCAAAATTTATTCTTATTTTTTAAAAATCCGAACAAACTCGCATTTTTCCTTACAAAAACTGCTAAAAGATATGGCAATCACGGACGAGCTGCGACATTTGGAGATATATTTACTGGACGAATTTCAGAAAGGCAGGAAAGTCGCCGATCTCTACGAACTTGTTCAATACGCAGGAAATATCGTTCCGCGTTTGTAAGTATTTCATTCGTTTTCCTTTTTTTTCGTTTATTGTTATGAAACCCAAACAAAGCCAAACATTATTAAAATAAAAATGTTATTACAGATATTTACTTATTACGGTCGGTTTGGTTTACATAAAGACTAATCCGTGTCTAAAGAGAGATTTATTGCGAGATTTGGTCGAAATGTGCAGAGGAGTTCAGCATCCTCTGCGAGGCCTCTTCTTGCGGAATTATCTGTTGCAATGCACGCGAAACATTTTGCCAGATGTTTCCGAAGGCGACGACGAAGAGGGGACTGTAGGTTTTTTGGGAAAACTTTAAACATGCAGCTTTATCGCAATATTGCGTATTTTTATAATATCTTGTTCAGGTCCGCGACAGCATTGATTTCGTACTCATGAATTTCGCGGAAATGAACAAATTATGGGTAAGAATGCAGCATCAGGGACACAGCAGAGATCGAGAGAGGAGAGAGAGGGAAAGGGAAGAATTGAAAATTCTCGTTGGAACGAATTTGGTCCGTTTGAGTCAACTGGAATCCGTTACGCTTGACAAATACAAAAAGGTGATCTTCCTTAACTAAAATTATAACCTCAAAATCCCTTATCGAAAAACATAAGTTTTTGTTTTTCAAAAACAGATTTCATGTTTTTGGAAAACATAAAATTCCTCAATGGAAATTTGAAACCTCTAAAAAAATGTATAATCTTTTCTAACCTCTAAAAGAAATGTATAACCTTTTCTAACCTCTAAAAAAAATGTATAATCTTTTCTAACCTCTAAAAAAAATGTATAACCTTTCCTAACCTCTAAAAAAAATGTATAACCTTTTCTAACCTCTAAAAAAATGTATAACCTTTTCTAACCTCCAAAAAAAAACTGCAAAACCTGGAAATTCGATTAGGTTTTATCACAAACGAAAAACCATTTTCAGCTCGTTCTACCAGGTATATTGGAGCAAGTCGTCAGTTGCAGAGACGCAATCGCCCAGGAATACCTGATGGAATGTATAATTCAGGTAATCTCCTATAAAAACATTTAAAAAAAACAGTCGCAACGAGAATCATCAAGGAAGCTATCCATTTCTCGTTTTTTTGGAATCCAGGTTTTCCCAGACGAATTTCATCTGCAAACGCTGAACGCATTTCTCAAATCATGCGCCGAACTCCACAACGGCGTCAACGTCAAAAACATAATAATATCGTTGATAGATCGTCTGGCGACATTCAGTCAGAGATCGGACGGCGTCGGCGGTCCGGGTAGTCCGAGCCAAATACCCGGTATACCGCAAGACGTCAAGCTTTTCGATGTCTTCAGCGATCAAGTCGCCACTATAATTCAGGTACGTCAAGAATTTTCATAATTTTTCAATCTATCGTTTCAATGAATAGAGAGCGAACGTTCAATGATGACCGGATACTACGCAGCGACTGATAGCTCCGTGATTGTAGAAATTAAAAAACAGCACTTACTCATCTAGTTTAAGTCTGAGAACTCTACCGCTCTTTTTATCTTTACACTATATTTTAATAATTATATTAAAGGCATGACGAACATCGACACAAATTTTCGAAATTCGTTTTCTCGGGGTCGATAAAGTTTACGGCGAAAAATCGAGTATCAGTCTTTGCAGAATTCATAGAAACAGAAATAGATGCTTAAATTTTACGATAAAAATGTATCGTCCTCAAGAAATAGCGTTTTAAAAATTTCGACTATCTCGCACTCGTCTTTCACGTGTCTTCGACATGTTCTAAATAATTCTTCATTTATTTCTCGAAGCTTGTGAAATGACGAAAAGTATTTTTTTGGCTTATAAAAGACGCGATATTGCGACCGTTAACACGGGTCAACGAATGTCAATGCCCTTGAAAGATTAAAGTATTCGTCAGATGTATATGTTTTAAAGCAGCGACTTGGAGGGGGAGGTTGATACGCCACCCCTGTAAACTCGATTCGTAGACTGTCGATAACTTCAATCGCAGTCGCCGTTGGGAGCGATATCAAATATTCGATGTTCTATATCGTTGATTAAAAAAATGTAAAAAGTTTGAGTTTCTTCCGATTGGCGGTTTGCGTTTCTTTAGACGAGACAAGACATGCCTCCGGAGGATATTGTTTCGCTGCAAGTGGCGCTGATCAATCTGGCGCACAAGTGTTATCCGGAGAGAGTCGATTACGTCGACAAAGTTTTGTACACTACGGTGCAAATATTTGAAAAACTCAACGTAGAAAAGTGAGTAACGGTTGTCGAAAGACGAACCAATTTTCATGAAAAATTCAAAATTCTCGTATCCAATTCTAGATTGGAATACAACAGTGCGGTGTCTCGAGAACTGTCGAGGCTAATGAAGATACCGGTTGACAATTACAAAAACATACTTACGGTATTGAAACTGGAGCACTTTGCGCCTCTACTCGATTACTTCGATTACGAAGGCAGAAAGCTCCTCGCCGTTTACATTATAACGAATATATTGGAAAACGAAACGCTGATACCAACGCAAGAACAAGTCGACGCAATACTATCAGTCGTATCGCCGCTGGTACAGGATCAACCGGATCAACCGAGTATCGAAGAGGATCCCGAAGACTTTGCCGAAGAACAGGGTTTACTCGGAAGGCTCATACATCACTTCAAGTCCGAAACCGCTGATCAACAGTACATGATACTCAGCGCCGCTCGAAAACACTTCAGCGCCGGTGGTAATAAGAGAATTAAATATACACTACCGCCCATTGTATTTCAGGCGTATCAGCTCGCTTTCACTTATAAATCTCTGAAAGATCAGGTTTGTACAATCTTCTTTCATTTTATTCCCCAGTTTAATTCTTATCAGACTTATCTCAGAAAATTCTCAAAAATGCCTCTTTTTCTACGTATTTTCTTTTTCGCAGGACGAAATGTGGCAGAAAAAATGTCAAAAAATCTTTCAATTTTGTCACTCGACAATAACCGCTCTCATGAAAGCCGAACTTGCCGAATTGCCACTCAGGCTATTTCTTCAAGGTGCTTTAGCCATCGGTGAAATAAGATTCGACAATTTTGAAATGGTAGCTTACGAATTCATGAGTCAAGCTTTTTCTATATACGAAGACGAGATCAGCGATTCGAAAGCTCAATTGGCAGCGATTACTCTAATTATCGCTACTTTCGAACAAATGAGTTGCTTCGGTGAAGAAAACGCAGAGCCTGTGAGAAATCAGTGTGCGCTTTACGCAAGTAAATTGTTACGGAAGCCTGATCAGTGCCGGGGCGTTGCGACTTGCTCGCATATCTTTTGGTCCGGCAAATCATTGGCGACCGGTGGAAAAGAAGTGAATTTAATTTTTTAAACATTTTTTTTATTATTCAATATTGCTTTCGCTGACGCATTATCGATTATGTTAATTTTATCAGATGCAAGACGGAAACAAAGTTTTGGACTGTTTGAAAAAAGGAATTCGCATAGCGAGCCAATGTATGGACACTTCCGTTCAGGTACAATTGTACGTAGAGCTGCTCAATCACTACATCTATTTCTACGAAAAAGATAACTCGCCGGTAAGTTTCTTTAAACCGGAAATTTCAAAAAAAAAATAAAAATCTTACGAATCCTAACCTTAAAATTCAACTTCTTTTTTTATCAGGTCACCATGCAAATACTCAATCAAGTAATTGCAAAGATAAAGGAAGAATTGCCGAATCTTGGAGTGAGCGAAGAAACCGATCAGATTCAAAAGCATTTGGCCAATACTATGGAACATCTTCAAAATCGTATGAAATCTTCCGATACCGAAGGATAATTTGTATCGCGATCTCGTGATTCAAGAAGCTCAAAAAACAACTCGTTGTTTGTAATTTTGTACATAATCGATTACTGGTAATCGCTCAATTACGATTCGAATTTTACGGATCGTTTGAAATTTCGATGCTTTTAAGATGAAGAAGAAAAAGGTGAGCAATCGAGGAAACATCTAATCATGATAAAAAGTATTCATATATAAAAATATCGATATACGTGTACAGGGTGTCCCACGTTAGAATGGGAATTCGTGAAATGGGGAGTTGGGCGTGAAATTCTGAGTCGATTGATATCGATTGATATTAATCGATATTAATCGATATCAATCGATTGATCGAACGATTGATATCGATATCAATCGATTGATCGAACGATTGATATCGATATCAATCGATTGGTCGAACGATTGATATCGATATCAATCGATTGATCGAACGATTGATATCGATATCAATCGACTCAAAATTTCACGCCCCATTCTATGGCTGACATTCTTACGTCGGACACCCTGTATATATATATACATATATATACACATATACATATATATACATATACATATATATATATAAATATATAGATATATATATTGCGTAGATATAAATTTATGATTAATTTTTACAAAGCTAGCACAGACCGGAAATTGCATTTCAAAATTCTATAAAAAAAAAAAATCACTGAACCGATTTGTTAATTCTATTAAAACGTAGTGATATTTGCATTAAAATGTATACACGAACGTTTTGTTTGTACATTTGTCAAATAAAATAATTATACACGAAAATTGCATAATTACTGTTAATTCGCAGGGGCGATAAAAATCTGCATTGTATAGTCGGTAATTACATAATTGATAATAGCGATTCCCAAATATCGCGTATTTATTAACAGCTGTCAGTAACAAAGATTCCACTTTCACCAACGGTTTTTCACTCGTTAGTTCGCGTTTCCACCACCGGGGCTTCGAATCGTTTCGGCGCTTGCGTATTATATATCGATAGAATCCCGTTGACGTTCTACCTGTCACTTCGCCGATTCCAATATTCGCACTTAAATTTCAAATAATGTTTACGGCCTTAAAACAACGCGAGTATTGATAAAAGTATCAATAGACGTTATCAAAGGCGTCTCTTAACGAGAAAAGTTATCAATGGGAGTTTTATGATAAAAATAGGATGAAAGTGATAACAGGTGGAACAGTTTGATAAATGAAAGAATCATCAAAATTATGATTTTTTTCGAAAAACGTAAACGGTGATAAGAGACTATTGAGATAAATGATCGTTATCTTCGCTATCAAGGAAAAAAAATGTTCGCCGATTTTACGAGATTATTTCGAAAGAGTCGACAAAAAGTTTTTCTTGTTGCGTTTCTTCTCACTATTGGTATTTATCTCGTTTTCAAATGGGAAAATTTGATCCGTCTTTCATTCTTTGGGTTTTTGACGGTTTCCTGTTGCTTCGTCGGACCTCTCGTTATCGTTCTTATTCACGTCGCTTTATCACCGAATCATCAAACCGGCTCCGGAACTACCAAGACTGTCGTCGAAATGGACGCTTTTCGTACTATGCTTATGGTTCGTTACGTCGAGATCTTCATTTTTCTACTTTTCTTTTACGATAAACATCCATAACCTAACAAAGTTTCGATTTCAACGATATCCCTTTCAAGACGCTCTCGCACGATCGTGCGTTCAATTCTCATGCAATCGTGCGATCGTGCGATCGTGCGTTCAATTCTCATGCGATCGTGCGATCGTGCGAACGTGCGTTTTTTTCCCGGTCCAAAGTTATATACGATTTCGCGATTTCAAAAAACCTTCTCCGAACGCGAAATTCCATTGCAGAAAGGATACGAGCCAAAATCGTCGAGCGGCAAACAGCAAATAAGATACCCCGTAGTTTTCAACAGATTAGTCGACGGAGCGCTGCAGAATCTTTTGGATTTGGCGTTCCGAGACTTCGTAGGCACATGGCTGAGCGAACTCGCGTTTTCCGCTGATTGCACTATCGTCAATATGAAACAAGACGTTTGGGGCGCTATACAAACCCTTCACGAACGTTTGTCTCGCGTCGATCACACCAAACTCGTCGCTTCCAGTATCGTCAACAGAGTTACGTTTCACTTTGAAAAAATTAGGATAGCTCAAGCCGCAGTGTACGTATCGTCGTAATTGCATTCAACGTCGTAAATTCGATTATATAACCAAATTTCAGATGCATTTTTCATTCATTATATTTATAATATTAATTTTATTCATTTTTATCCATGTAATTCAAAGCCATTTTCATTCATTCAAATCCAACGCCATTTTTCATTAATTATATTTATAATATTAATTTAATTCATTTTTATCCATTTAATTCATAATAATAAAAATTCACATCTTTAACATTTCACTCTACATCGATTTCGCTGAAGCTAGTAGGTAATAAACAAAACAGACAATATTTACGAAAATTTCAGTTCGGAAGGCGAAGATCCAGTATTCCTACTCTCGCCTCATCTCATGTCGAGAGGAGCCGAGCTCGATTATCTCAGGAGAGTTAGCGAGCTGTGCATAATGTTTTTCTTGCCGCGAAGCTATTCTATATCGCCTGCCAAATTTCTTCTCCGCGAAGTGATCACCTGTAAAAGTAAATAAACCGACATATTTTCCTGATATCAATTTCATGATAATAATGATGAAAAATTCGATACGCTGGTTTGCAGTACTCAAGCCTGCGATAGATTTGATAACGGATCCGGACTACATAAATCAGAAGATATTGTTGTATATCGAGCAGCAACAGTTAGCGGAAGCGATGCACCGTAAGACTTACGAGTACGCAGAGTCTTTCGAAGACTTTATACGCATGATCAAGAGTTCAAAGGACATCGACGTTCTCAAGCACATCCGGTACAACATCGTTACGGAAATCATGCAAGCGACGACTGTGCAAAACGTCAAAAGGGCTCAAGGTTTGGATCCGGAGAGCAACACTTTTGGCAAATCCGATATCGGTCAAGCGCGAAAGCTCAAGCGTTACATAAGCCAGTTGACTTACGCGAAGAACACTTGCGAGTGTCACATGCAGAGTCTCGGATGGGATGGTTATCCGATAAAAGAGTGCGATCCGGCGGACGCTGCGATAGCTACGGAAACTCGATTGATCCCGTTGCAAACTATTCTCGATAACATCATCGGTCGACGCTACTTGACCCAATTTTTGGAACAAGTCGCCAGTCAAGGTCTTATCGGCTATTGGGCTGCCGTGCAAGAATTAAGAGCTGCCGAAAGATCCTATTGGCATCAATTAGGCGCTGAGATATTTTACACTTACATCAGATCCCCAACTGCTGAAATCAAAGTCGACAAAAACGTTCGGAAGAGAATGGAAAGCTTTTTACTAGGCGACAAAGGACCGGATGTCTTTTACGAAGTACAGGAAAACGTCGTTCGCGTCATCGAGGAAAAGTATTATCCGTCGTTTATCGTCAGCGAACAATACAGAAAAATGCAGGAAGCCCTTATCAGCGAAAGAGCCGACGGTGAGCACTTTTCGAAAACTTCGATTCGACAAAACTCAGCTTTGTCGAATGACATTGACGACAAAAAAAATTCAATCGCAGATTTTGATAAGATTGGAAATTAATAAGGTTAATGTTTGTTCAGTAAGGGTTAATTAATATTAATTCGACTTTTAATGAAAATGATATTTTTCGTCCATTCTTCTAATACGAATTCTTCTGTCCAATTTCGAGTGTCCAGATGATAGTAAGTGTGAATATTCAACTTCGTGAGCTTATTTGAATTTTCTTTTGCCAGCTGCACTTTTAGCATCGTTTATCTTATCGCTATTATCAGTAATACGTTTTACAATTTAGGATTATCGATATTAGTCGCAGCTTTGGTACGTTGCAACCTGCAGAGTTTAACGACACAGCGAATACCAAAAGCTGGCGTAGGCTGCGCACCTTGATTTTCTTTCAACCGTAGAAACGTTTATTTCCATACTAATGATTCAATGAAATCCTAATTACGTGTATTTTTCATTGTTTGGGTATTAGGTTTGACGGAGGATCGTCAGTTGGTCGAGGGTTCATTATCGGAGCATTCTTCGCTGCTGGTTGGCGATCACTCGAACTACGCTAGGAGCAAATTGGACCAATTGCAAGAAAAACTTAACAACAAGATGCAAGCGCTGCAAGCGTTGAGATCTTCGCTCAAGCCGGAGAGTCGCGTACTCAGCATTCTGGCGAAAGAAGTCGAATGGCTGCAAGGTGAAAAAAGACAACTCGAAGCGCATCTGACTCACACTGAGATGTGGGCGGAACATTTGGGTCGTTGGAGGGCAGACGTTCAAAGCGCGGAAACACCGGACAACGGCGATCCACCCCAATTCATATTGGTCGTCCACATGGCCGAAGACGAAGGCAACGCCGAAAGCATATCGACAGGCTGGGTTGTTTTCCGGAAGTTGCCGGAGTTTCAAGAACTCCATCGGAAATTACGTCAACTATGCTCGAACGTCAAAAGCCTCGAACTACCATCGCAGCCACTCAAATTCTTTGGGAAAACCTCCGATAAGAATTCTCTCGACAAAGCTAAAATGCAGATACAAAAGTACCTTAATGTAAGTTCGTTCAAGTTCTTGCAGGTTTGGGTTTAACCTCAAATGCTGTCCGAGAATTTTGGTCAATCAAACAAATCCAAACAAACTCTGTCCAAGAATTATCGAAACCCAAACAAACTCTGTGCAAGAATTTTCGAAACCTAAACAAACCCAAACCAACCCAAACACAAACTGTCAAAGAATTTTGGAAATCCAAACAAACAAACTCGGTCCAAGAATTTTTGTGAGATTTTGAGGTTAAACCCAGAGTTTGAGGTTAAACCCAGAGTTCGAGGTTAAACCTAGAGTTTGAGGTTAAACCCAGAGTTCGAGGTTAAACCCCAGAGTTTGAGGTTAAACCCCAGAGTTTGAGGTTAAACCCCAGAGTTTGAGGTTAAACCCCAGAGTTTGAGGTTAAACCCAGAGTTTGAGGTTAAACCCAGAGTTCGAGGTTAAACCCAGAGTTTGAGGTTAAACCCCAGACTTTGAGGTTAAACCCAGAGTTTAAGGTTAAACCCAGAATTTGAACTTAAACCCCAGAGTTTGAGGTTAAACCCCAGAGTTTGAGGTTAAACCCAGAGTTCGAGATTAAACCCAGAGTTTGAGGTTAAACCCCAGAGTTTGAGGTTAAACCCCAGAGTTTGAGGTTAAACCCATAATTTGAACTTAAACCCCATAATTTGAGGTTAAACTCTCTCCAAGAATTCCAAACATCGAATAAAGATCATTTCGCTCGTAGTTCGTGTTGGAAGATGATCGTCTAAACCAGAGCGAAGCGTTATACGCTTTTTTGAGTCCAAGCTCTGAGCATCTGAAGCACACGACACCGTCACCAAAAAAGTCACGATTTTCACTCTCCACTCTCTTCAAATCGTAAGTTACCATTTTAGAAATAGAAAAATCCATTAATCCAGGATCGAAATGGTCATCGATGTCGTTTGACATCGACAACGTCCTTGATCGATTCGTATTTAGGGGATCGGGTAGCAGCGGTGATTCGCGTGAAAAGGACGAGGACGAGGATTACTCTTTGTTGCTGGACGACAATGATGCTGGTCGAGCCGGTACCGATGCTTACCTCGGTTCCGGAAAGGATGCTATCGCAGAACCACTTTACGCTCTCCTCGGCGAAGTTTTTGATCTTCGGGGAGTTTTCCGGTGGCTTCGTAGATCCCTCATTACTTTCGTGCAAATAACTTATGGTCGAACGATCAACAGGTTGGAAACGCCACAAATCGAATTTCTTCCAATTATTATCATTATTATTATTATTATTATTATTATATTAATAATTATTATTATAATAAGTGTAAAAATGATTTTCCGCCAGACAAGTCAGAGACACCGTCGCTTGGGTTTTCTCCGAGTCGATGATCCACTATTACATCCAACTGTTCACGAAATCTTGGTGGCCGAACGGACAGCTAGTTTCGTCACCGGTTTCGCGCACGGATGAGGAAAAGTTGAAAACTCGAGGCGAGGCTAGACGACAACTGTTGAACAACCTACCGGAAGTCCTGGCGAACCTCGTCGGTGCTCAGAGCTCGCAGAGAGGCGCGACCAAAGTATTCGACACTCTGCAAAACGTCAATCTCAACAAGCAGCTTTTCTACGTAAGCTGTTACGCTATGTTTCATGTTTGTAGTCCATCGGAGCGAATAGTCAGTTTTGTAGATTTTTCATTATTATCGATGTATTGTTGGTACTAATTATTGGATTTTTGCTATCGTTGGTCATCAGTTTCATTCGATTATTCAATATTCGTTAATTCAATTAAAAATGAAAATTAAAAATTAAAATTAAATCATAAAATTAAAAATAAGAATCAGAAATAACAATTAAGAATAAAAATTAACAATTCAAATAAAAAATTAAAATTGAAAAATTAAAAAATAAAAATTAGAAATTAAAATTAAAAATAAAAAATGAAAAATAAAAATAAAAAATTAGAATTAAAAATTAAAATTAAGAATCAAAATTAACAATAAAAATAAAAAATAATAAATAACAATTAAGAATTCAAATTAAAAATAAAAATTAAAAATAAAAATTAAAAATAAAAATTAAAAATAAAAATGAAAAATTAAAATAAAAAATAAAAAGTGAAAAATTAAAATAAAAAATAAAAATTAAAAATTAAAATAAAAAATAAAAATTAAAAATTAAAATAAAAAATTAAAATTAAAAATACAAATTAAAAATTAAAAATTAAAATTAAAAATTAAAATTCAATGAAAAAATTCAAAGATTATAACAATTCTTGCAGGACATCTTTGAGGTTCTTATGTACGAGGTATTTCCAGAATTGGAGCACAAGTGAAGAATCTGTACCGGAAACGACGTAAAGAAAACATTTTCAGGAACGTTGCAAATACGTATACAGAGAGCACAAGTTTGCCAATTATTTTTTACATGGTCGAAACATTCCGACAAAATTCCGCGGTGCCCCAAACGAACCCAAACGAACCCAAACAAACCCGAAAAAACCCAAACAGTTTTTTTGAACGAAGTACAGTATTAATCGCGGACCAATCCCAGCCTCCCCTATTACTATTTCTTTCGTTATTTTTCAATCAATGACCCAATGAAGGTGCCATACCGAGAAACCAGTATATACCAAAGACGAGGCACGCACGGACACGCATTTATGTAAATACGCATTTACGTTTGCTGCGTAATCGTTTATACTTATTTTCTTATCGTTGAACAATCCTGATAAGAATGGATTTTTTTTTTTAATGAAGGTGCTTCGACGAACCCAAAGTACATTAATTCTATCGAAAGTTTGAAAAAAAAGGAAAAAAAAAAATAACAAACCCAAACATATATATCGTACCGTATACGAAACGAAGAAATTTTAGACATTTTTCACGATCCCAAATATTTCGTGTTTTATTTAATATTTATATTATTAATAATTAATTAATAATTAATAGTATTTATTAATTGATTAATTGATTAATCATTAATAATAATTATAATAATAATTGATTAATAATTAATAATTTTTTAATATTAATAATTATTATTATATTATTTTAATTTTCACGATAATTATTAATTCGAGAAAAAGACAAATGGGTTATCATTGTTATCGCTCTGGTAATTATTATCATCGTTGATGTTCACGAAAAAAATAGAACTTAATCGAAAATGGTTTATTCGATGTTGACAAAAAAAAAATATTATCGATGTTTTCCTCATTGGATCTTTATTTATCTTGACGTTGACAATATTCGTTTTTTTTTAATTCATTATGATAAATCGTATTAATGATATACGGTGCTTCGAGGAATATTTTTTCCACGTTACTATTGTGCTAAATGTGTTACGTTTGTAATCGAATAAATAGGTTATGTTTTTCATCGAAGCCAATTTTTTTTTTTTTATTTTCCTCGCTTCAACGACGATTTGTTCTGCATTTACGAAACGCAAACGATAAAAAAGGTGAAACGAATTATCTACGATATTGATTGTATAACCTCTCCGCGACCTCTTCCGCGAAGCGGCCGAACTAAAATGTACGCGAAAATTGCGATGTCAAATAAAATTGTAATCAGCACAAAACGATGAACGTTTGAGCTTCCTTATTTTCCCACCCGAGCGACCTCTGAAACTCCCATTTCCGTTTTTCGTAAAATTGAACCGAACTTTACAAAATGGCCGCCCTTACAACAGCTGATTTCACCGATCCATTCTAACCTCAAATAAATTCGTATTCCAAGATGGGGGATTTCGGATAAATAAGAATTTGTACACGGTGCATTGTAGACATATAGGATACAGAATATTTTTATTTAAACGTCACGAGGAGGTCACGTGACGTTCGAATATACATATTAAACAATGTTATTTTTTCGTTTTTCTCTGTTCTGTTTTGTCATGTTTTTTTTTTTTTTTTGTTTGTTGTTGTTCCTTTTCTCTAAAATCACTCGCAAATCCCTATACAAATATTACAATAATACGTCTTAAGTGACTATAGCGAATCTCGCAATCCCATCATTAGAACAAATCCAATGATTAACCTTTATTTACACACTCATAATTGTAGTCGTAGATCCATCGTCGTTCATCGACATTTTTTTTTCTTCTTAAATATTCTTCCGCCATTTTTCTTTTTACCCGAACTCTCCAGTATTTTCTTATTCGAAAAAGTGTTGCCGTTACGACGAGATAACTACAGGATTTATTGGGAATTATAATTGGATTTGAGGTTAGGTTTGGGTTTTAGGGCGATGGGGGGGGGGGGGAGATTTCGTACCGTCCGAATCGTCGACCCCGATATCCAGCAGGGACTCCTCAGATGAACGCGTCATCCGACATATTAAGTTTATCGATATATTTTGTTAAGTCCGATCATATACATCGACGAAACCGCTCATCATCGCGAGCGAGCAAAAGCGCATGCGCGCGTGCGCGTGTGTGTGCCAAAATTGTTGTTTGAGAACCGTTTGGGCATCAACCATTGAGGCCCAGCGGTGCTCAAACAGCAATTTCATGTATCATTAGGCTCAATGATACCAACCTCCTCTTTCTCAATCGAAAATTCTTTTTTTACTCTTCCTCGCGATTTACTGACGCTAGGGGCGCCACTGGGACGACTAAAATATAGATCGATAACAATTGTTTTTTTTTTTATTTCTTCAAATTCAGTTTTTTCGATTTTCAACGGAAACGGAAATGGCGGTTGAGCAAGGGTTTACGAATACTTGGTCGGCTCACCTGAGCTTTGAGCTTCGCAAGTTTCGCGTCTCTTGCTGGCGCGCATTTCTATATTTATATATATATATATATTAAATTTTTTAAATGTTCTCGATCGATAAAACAGCGAATAGCGAGTTCACATTAAATCCGAGCAGATCCGTATTATTGTTAATAAAAATTGTGTTCTAACGGACACGCGCACACACGTGAACGATACGCGCATGCGCGAAGACAGACCGAATCGATATATCGATTCGATTTATCGATCGATATATCGATTTCGATTTATCGATCGATATATCGATTTCGATTTATCGATCGATATATCGAATTCGATATCGAATCGCAAAAATACGGCACGACGGACGGACGGACGTCTCTCGCGAGTAATAATCGTTTTTAATTCGTAACACGTTAGACACAGAGTAGACACGTACATACACGCGAAATTGACACGGTTACGACGAGAACTCGATCTCACGGGCTTTACCAACTTTTTTTCGAGTTTATTTTCTTTTTGTTTGTTCAAATTTACTTTTGTGGTTTTTTTTCATCGATCGATCGATCTTTCGATGTATCGATTCTTTCCTTTCTTACCGACACTTTCGTGTCTTTCGCGCGTATATTTATGCGCGGGCTGGCGCGTCTCGATTCGATCGTTCGAATCGCGAGTTTCAAAAATCTCAATTTTTAAAGCCTTCTGGAATCCCTGGTTTTTTTATTATCTGTAACGGGTTTCTTTTTTCAAAATTTTTTTGTCATTGCAATTATTTTTGCATTCGTCATCGATTTAGGTTAGAACGTCAATGTTTCGACCTTGAATCATTTTTTTTTCCATTTTACGTTTAATCTCCAATTTAAAAGTTTGAAAAAAGCAAAATTTCGTTTCCCATAATCCTACGCGAGCATTCGATTCGACTTTCGCGTTAAAAATTGCTCGTTTATTTAATTTTCGGAAATTTCGTAAACCGGACGTAAAATTACGCTGAAAAATGCGAGAGCGTTGAAATTACGTAAAAACGTCCATTTTGTCCCAGACCCGCTGGGACAACGCGATTAACTCGATAAAAGAAATTTTTTTTATAGGTTAGAAAAAATCGTCAATATCAAACGAAGTAAATCTAACGAAACAAAGGAACGATATATAACATCGCTAGAAAAAATATACAAGCAAATATACACGTTTTCGTTTATAAAAAAATATTCGGGAAGATTTCGTAAATATTCTTCGTCGATCTTTTCCCCATTATTTCATTTCATTCTTTCTGTTTTTTCCATTCGTCAATGGCCACTTCCGTTTCTCGTCAAACTTCAAGCCAGTTAAAACCGTCATCGGAAATTCCGTTCCTCTTTACCATCCGTCGATAACACGAGATTTTTCACTCTCACCTAACCTCCAAATTTTCGGAACTTCCGGTCGTTTCGTCTTATCGAGCTTTTCTCTTGTACCGACAATTAACCTCAAAGTTAATCGTTAAAGACATTTTTAGGCTGTTTTATCGTTTGTTTATGTTGTTTTTTTAGCGAATCTTTCGTAACGGCCAATCAGTGAAAACTGGTTGAGCCAGTTTTTGGTAAATCTTCGTTGTGTGATTTCGGTATCTCGTCTACTCTTTGTTACTTCCCTCGTTCCTGTTTTCATTTTTTTTTTTCACTGTTTTCGTCATTTTTTTCTGTTCAAATATTTCTTTTTTGTTCAAATTTTTCTTAAAATGCATTTTAATTTTCGATTTAGTTTTTCTCGGAGTTTTAACCGTTGAGATGAGTAATGTGGGTCAGAGACGGGGAAGACTCCCTGGGGGTGACGGACGGGGCCCTGCTGCTGCTAGGGGTAGCCGAAGGGGGTATCAGCGAAACGACTTCGGGACTTGAGGTCGGTCCGTTATCCTCGTACACTCTCTCCTATAATACAAGTCATTATTCATTCTTATCTATCTCTCTCTTTCTCAATAGTTTTCTATCGAAGCGATATCAACTTTATCGATATTTCACTTGTTTGGGTTTGGCTCGAATCGACGAAGCATAATCGTTTTTTAGGTTATGTTTCCGTTAAACTTCGATTAACTTTAATATCTTCGATTTTTCATTCACTCTGTTTGGGTTTGGCTCGAATTGACACACGATCGATCTTTTTTTTAGGTTAGTATTTCATTTCGCTTCAACATAACCTCAAATTCATCGATCTTCGACTGTTTTCGATCTTTTTTTAGGTTAGTTCTCAGTTCGCCTCGACATAACCTCAAATTCATCGATCTTCGACTGTTTTCCATCTTTTTTTAGGTTAGTTTTCATTTCGCCTCGACATAACCTCAAATTCATTGATCTTTGACTGTTTTCCATCTTTTTTTAGGTTAGTTTTCATTTCGCCTCGACATAATCTCAAATTCATCGATCTTCGACTTTGTTTCGGTTCGACTCAGCTTGACTTTTGTTTCCTTACATTCGTATCGATTTCGTTCAAAATATCAATAATCTTTTTCGCTACTTTTTTAGGGTTTCGGTTCACGTGTTTATTTCTAGGTTAGGTCTTCAGATCGTTATCTCTACCTCACGCTCGTTTGCTTTTTATTTTTTACTTTGGCACGTCTCGGAATCATTATTTTTTTTCGCCTCGTATTTGTTTTTCTGTGATCGTCTCGCCCCAGATAAGATCGAACTTTTGTTTTATCAATATACGTACGGACTAAGGGTTTTTTTTTTT
>JAPYZJ010002768.1:0-25272 GCA_030522765.1 Ophioninae sp. B BG-2022a | reverse complement strand
TGTTACGTTTTTATCAATAAAGATAACATTATATAACACTTGAGTATGATTTATTCAACCTCCAAGAAAAAGTGATCCGATTCGCCTCGGTCTACCCTAATCGCACTTTCGGTACAGAAGTACATACACAGAGTTACATTGGTGAAAAAAGAACAAACATTTGTGGCAAATGAGTTGACACTAATTAGCATTGATTTCCAATGAACGATTAATTTTAATTAAGTAAATACAAAAGTATGTTAGGATGGAACTCCTGGAACTGTTTTATTTGCAGAGGTTTGGGCAATCCCAATATTGGCTCATTGTATCGAGAGCAGGACGGTAAAGTACGACATCGAAGTTTTTAGTGCCTTTAAAAGAGAAAATTAAAAACATTAGCACGTTGCAACAAAGAAATCTAAGCGTCAATGAAAAAAATTCACTTTTCACATGATCAAGGATACCCACAAAATGTTATTTGTTTAGTAGGAAGAGTTCTCCAATAATTAATTTAAAATCCGTCCACACCAAACGTATCTATCATCAATTACAACATATTGTCTCTTTTCTCCTCGCGATTCTTAAAAATGACGGGGCTAAGGAGGAAACCCGAACTTCGATTGATCAGAAAGCTCAAAATTCCGAATTTTACTAGTCCGAAACTACAATTTTCGTAAGAGTTCACAAAATAAGTTTGGGTTTGTTTGGGTTCGTTCGTTTGCTTTTAAACCCTTGATTTTAAATAAACCCAAACAAACCCAAAAATTTACGAAATTTGTAGTTTCGGTATATTCAAATTGGGAATATTGAGTTTTCTGGCCATTCGAAGTTCGGGTTTCCTACTCCAAGCCCAAAATGACTTTCCTTTCGTTACCGATATTTTCGAGATCATTGATGATTCATTTTTAAATTTTATACTATGGTGGCTACTTACCGCCGAGCTTCGCATCATGATGAGTAGTAGCTGTTTTTGTGCACGTACCGATAAGCCGCACCAATCGGCTTTATAACTAAGAAAAAATGTTATACAATGACGGTCTTGTCGGAATCGCAAGTTCGGATGTCGAAAATATTAAGTCCACTTACGCGGCTATGAAAATGTGCGCGCTATGGTCACTGAGCATTTGGCCTTGCCAACATAGGTAATACATGTGGATTATCTCGCCCATTGCGAACGCACCGTGTCTAAGCGCTTCGCCCGGTTCATCCAAATTCGTCACAGACTGAGGATTCAACGTTGATTTTCAATTTAGAAAAAACGTTCGACGATTATTCATAGATTTTCAGATTTTTCAACTCACCATGAAGCCAGTCAAAGTGATCATGACCATGCACATTCCCATGACGAAAACAAAACACACGGTATGTGTGGATTCGAGGAGATCGGAGAATCTGGTCAAATTAAAATACACAAGACAATCGATCGTTATTTATTAGTGACAAAATAACTCTTAAAGGAACTATCGAAAAGAATCCAACGGGGCGAATCACTGGCTATTGCTTACTCGAGGTTTGTTCAAAAACTGAGGTGACTTTTCATTTTTACGAAAAATGTTTATTTATTCATCAGTATCTATTTTAGCCCCTTCGAAGTAACCACCCTCTGATGTAATATACTCGTACCAACGCTTATTCCAATCCTCGAAGCACTTATGATTTATAAAAAGCTTGCACATTTTTGTAAATGCGGACTTTTTCTAGTTTTCTTTCATTACGAATTTGAGTTGCTGAGGAATTGAGCAGAAATAAAAAAATACCTTTAATGAATTTATGAATGAATTTGAAAAGAAAAGTTGGTTTGTAGGAAACTAAAATCGAGAGCGGCGAATCCAAAAATGTTTAATTGTTCGTAATTGAATACATATCGTTTTCAGCTGCAGAAAAATTTACTAACGAACAAATGTCAAATTTTCACTCAGTTGTACCTCCTTAATGTCAATCATGAACGAATCACACGCGATGAAACTCACGCAATAGTGGACTTGTGCATTTCGATGCATTTTATGATTTTCTGGTAAGCTTCGTCTCTGGCTTCCAGCGATTCGTCGTCAACATCATTACTAGTGACTGCTGCCAAGTGCGTGCTAAAAAGAAAAGTAATGGAACAGCAAAGAATTTATCATCCGAGATCGATAGAACAGAGTTGACTTTCGATAATTTGCCTCACCCCAAAATTGTGTAAATTCCACAAATGTGATGGACGTAAACAACTATCATCGTATCAAACGCGATGATCACGGCCACGGAAAATGGCATTGTAATATAAGCGTGAATCAATAAGGGAATGTAATATTTTTCCGGATCAATGTAATATTGCGTCTCGTAGAGGTTTATTAATGGACGTGATTCATTGAGAGGAACAATGAGGTCCAAGAACATTGGTATCACCGGGAGCAGTAGATACATCCATAGTGTGGCGAACAAGTAAACTGCAACGAGATTGCAATCATTCCTCATTTGCATCGTTTTTTCATAATTCGAAAATCGTGAAAAAGAATGTGTCAAATTTCATTGTTAAAATCGAGTCGTGTGCTATGATAGTTGCGGTTATAGAAATTGAAATATATTTACGAATCTAAGCATACTTCTGCTCTGAGCTACACATGAAATTCACTCTTCAAAATACAACATTTGTTTGGATTTGTTTGGGTTTAAGTGATTATACACCAATCCACATTATTTTTAATTTCGTTAATTTATTTCATTTGCAACCAATTCTTTTTATTGTAAATCAGCTTTTTTATTATAATTTAATTTATTATCTCAAATCGATTTTTGTATACTCTTTCAAATTATTTTATTTTGAATAATCGAATTTTTATCTAAATCGATTTATTGTACTTTGAATGAATTTTTTTTCTTTGTAAAAAACTCAAGACACAAAAATGGGACTTAAATAAATCGTAGAAAGAATGTTCGAATTGCAATCAATATTCTCACCGCCGTAGCTTATACAGAGTTGTTTTCCACGCGTCGCATATCGTCTCAAGATCGAATCATCTTCGTCACTAGACAATGCGCCCCAGTCATCTCTAATTCGACACGTCAGTCGTTTGTACTAAAAAATAATTATTTCCGTTTGCTCATCGATCCCGATACTTAATTTTAGGGGAAACACGGTTTTTTCGCTGTCCGGTTGTAGGGTGTTTTAAAACTAATTTTAAAACTAACTACGTTTGAATAATCATTGGTGGCAAGTGGCAAATGGCAAGGTAAAAATATCTAACCTTCGGTGCATTAATACAACAGTTGCAAAATTTTGTAACGCTTACGAAGTGTAAGCCCAAAACCGGTAAGCATTGGGTCATGCCATGGAAATCACCAAAGAACTCGTAAAACTTAATCAGCTGTTCAAAAAAATAAAGCGAACGCATTTTTTTTGTAGATAAATACAAACAACGGAAATATATGTAAAGTAACGTTCGATACAATTTTAATCAAAATCGTATTAATTAGGCTACTGCGAACATTACGAAAATACGGTGTCGCTTGAAGCTACTCAAATTGAAGAGGATGCTAGATTTAAGGTTGACTCATGATTAATACGATGAAACTGCTAGTCAAACTTTAAACACGTTTTTTTCGTAATTATGTTTTTCTGAACGGTGTAAACGATTTCTCGATAACTAATCGACGGATTAACTTGATATTTCGCAGCATTATTCAGTGTAATAACAGTTTAATCTTGACGAAGGGATTCCTTTGTAATATTTTTTTTCGAACGATTATTTACAATATTGATGTAATTTTTCCTGAAGAAATCGAAAAAAAGATCGAAAATTTTTGTTTATCACGAATCAAATTCAGTAAGACAACAATCCAGCTTAGCTCAGCGAATATAATTCTTTTATAGAGAAAACTATTTGTTCGCATCAATTTGAATACCGAAATCATGTACACCGTTGAGCCCTTCTCGTTCAAAGGTCCTTCACTCCATTGCGTATTATTGCTTTGAACATAAACATTTTTAAATAAAATTTAGCACACAACTTCGTTAATGTTCGTACGCCTCATCGGTCGAACGATTTTTTCAAATACCCTTCTTACTCCTTCAAAATTTATCGGTTCCTTTACTTTTTATTTTTCACTTAATCACAGTAGCCTAACCTCTCGCAACGAATTTTCCACACGTTAACTGTTGAGGCGTTTGTCACACCAAACTCGAAATTCCAAGACAGTAATCACTCACTTTCGGTACGACTATACTTCCGACCAGACAAATCGTAGTAAATCTAAAAAAGGATCGTTCTTTTAGTGTTTGCAGAGGCCATTGGCCTA
Organism: Ophioninae sp. B BG-2022a; assembly: GCA_030522765.1. NCBI lineage: Eukaryota > Metazoa > Arthropoda > Insecta > Hymenoptera > Ichneumonidae > Ophioninae sp. B BG-2022a. The sequence continues at coordinate 21,015 of JAPYZJ010002768.1, read as the reverse complement.
AATAGAATAATATTTGCTTATTGAACAAAAATAGAGGACTTTCGAAGAAATCCATACTTTTGACTCTCGAGTCTTTTGTCATACTGAGGAAGAGCCTAACTTACCGAAGGGTTCATGCATAATCACCAGTCTGTCATGACATGAAAGGAAAAAAATAATTTTCCCCCAAGAGGAAAATTATCAAACCCTCTATCAAGAATTCTCTCAGAAAGCACTGGAGTACGAGTCATCATTGTTCGCAAAGACAAAGACCCCTCACTTTATCGATTGCAAGAATCACCCTCGAAGACACATGTGCGAAGAATATTTGATGAAAAGATGATATCAAGTTCAAAAGAAATAGACTTAAACCTGATGGAAAAATATGAAATGAAATCATCGCTGAAAGATGAGCGGGAGTTGGAAAGTTATATGACAACTTGATGATTGGACGTCTCACATAGATTCATGTTTTTATTACAAGAACGTTGAAAAATCGTTGTCGAGGCGAAGTCAGGAATGGATTTCAAAAAATCAAATTAATCCCAGGTAACGTTCAAACTCAACTCATTTTAATGTCATGCGAAAAATCATAAGAAAAGTCACACTTTGTACAAGACAATAATTGTAGTGATTTAAAATAACACTGGTGAAATACTGTTGAAATGGTACTTTTGATGTATCCATAGTAATGCATCTGTGCTTTTGCATTGGCTAATACCAATTGTTCAATTGGATTTTTTACACGTTTGTTTTCTGTGATGCACTCCCTCTTTACCATCTGCTTTAAAACCATAACATTTCTACGAAATTTCGATAAATTAAATAACTTGTTCAACGATGTTTTCACCCTTCATAAGAACTACCACTTCCTTCTTTACTAATGGAATATCGAAAACAGACCAACGGTCAAACCTGATAATGGTTTAATACGTACCTTTCTGGAAATATGCGTTATTAAATAAAATAAGATATTTTTTAAACGTCCTTCTGCTAAAACGAAATACTTCTGATGTATTTTATTGAAGTGTTTTTTAATTTTACGGCTGATAATGATAATTATAATATTATAGTGAGACTCAATAATATTAATTCATTAAAAAAATTTATTGTTTACTAATACTTATTAATTAATAATATCAAGTAATATTTAATTATATCAATATATTACTATTAATATTAATTAGTCTATGGCTGCTGGTAACGGTATTAAAACATTTTCGAGCGATAGTTCGAAAATGTATTACATTCGGGTAAAAAATACATTTTACGTAAAAGCGTAACATTTGTAGGTATCATTTTTGAATAGAAATAAAAAATTGTATCCTTTCGATATAGAAAAATATGTACCGGGATACATTGACGAAAAAAAAAATTGTTACCAGTGCCTAATGAGTTGACACTGGTCACCGATGAGTGTCAGTTTTTGATTCTCACTTTAACATAATACTTAATAAAGTAATTAGAAAACTGTGCCACGATGGAACTTCTGGAATTTTTTCAATATTCGACGATTAAGGCATCCCCAACGTTGACTTATTGCATCGAGAGCAAGACGGTAAAGTATGACATCGAAGTTTTCAGTGCCTTGAAAAGAGAAAATTAAACATACGTTGCAACAAAAAAATTGAAATATCAATGAGTGAAAAAAGTAGTGAAATAAAAAGTAAAGTGAAGTGAAAAATTCACTTTTCTCTTAATACAGGGTACCCACAAAACGGTATTAAACCATTTGGACATAAAAATCCCTCCACACCAAACGTGTTTGTCGTCAATGACAAAGTTAGTGTTTCTTTTTCCCTCGCGATTCGTAAAAATGACTTTCCTTTCGTTACCGATCATTTCGAGATCATTGATGTTGTATTTTTAACATTCCGAGCTTCGCATCATGATGAGTAGTAGCTGTTTTTGTGCACGTACCGATAAGCCGCACCAATCGGCTTTATAACTAAGAAAAAATGTTATACAATGACGATCTTGTCGGAATCGCAAGTTCGAATGACGGAAATATTAACTCCACTTACGCAGCTAAGAAAATTTGCCCACTATGGTCTCTGAGCAATTGGCCTTGCCAACATAGGTAATACATGTGGATTATCTCGCTCATTGCGTACGCAGCGTGTCTAAGCGCTTCGCCCGGTTCATCCAAATTCGTCACAGACTGAGGATTCAACGTTGATTTTCAATTTAGAATAAACGTTCGACGATTATTCATAGATTTTCAGATTTTTCAACTCACCATGAAGCCAGTCAAAGTGATCATGACCATGCACATTCCCATGATGAAAAAAAAACACACGGTATGTGTGGATTCGAGGAGATCGGAGAATCTGGTCAAATTAAAATATACAAGACAATCGATCGTTATTTATTAGTGACAAAATAACTCTTAAAGGAACTATCGAAAAGAATCCAACGGGGCGAATCACTGGCTATTACTTACTCGAAGTTTGTTCAAAAACTAAGGTGACTTTTCGTTTTTTTCGAAAAATGTTTATATATTCATCAGTATCTATTTTAGACCCTTCGAAGTAACCACCCTCCGATGTAATGTACATGTACCAATACTTATTCCAATCCTCTAAGCACTTCTGATTTATAAAAAGTTTGCACATTTTTGTAAATGCGGACTTTTCCTAGTTTTCTTTCATTACGATTTTGAGTTGCTGAGGAATTTACCAGAATTAAAAAAAAACCCTTAATGAATTTATGAATGATTTTGAAAAGAAAAGTTGGTTTGTAGGAAAATAAAATCGAGGGCGGCGAATCCAAAATTGTTTAATTGTTCGTATTGGAATACACATCGTTTCCAGCTGCAGAAAAATTTACTAACGAAGAGATGTAAATTTTTTACTCAGTTGTACCTCATTAATGTCAATCATGAACGAATCATACGCAATGAAACTCACTCGATAGCCGACTTGTGCATTTCGATGCATTTGATGATTTTTCCATAAGCTTCGTCTCTGACTTTCAGCGATTCGTCGTCAACATCGTTACTAGTGATGGCTGACAGGTGCATGCTAAAAAGGTAAGTAACAGAACAGAAAACAATTTGTGATCCAGGATCAATAAAACAAAGCAAAACTTTTGATCGTTCGCCTCACCCTACAATGGTGTAAATTGCACAAATGTGATGGACGTAAACAGCTATCATCGAATCAAATGCGACGATCATACCCACGGAAAATGGCATTGTGATGTAAGCGTGAATTAATAGGGGAACGTAATATTTATCCGAATCAATGTAATATTCCGTCTCGTAGAGATTTATTAATTGACGTGATTCATTGAGAGGAGCAATGAGGTCCAAGAACACAGGTATCACCGGGAGCAGTAGATACATGCATAGTGTGGCGAACAAGTAAGCTGCAACGAGATTGCGATAAATCATTCCTCATTTGCATCGTTCTTTCATACACAAGACAAGACTTTCATAAACAAGATCGAAAATCATGAAAAAAAATGTCTTAAATCTCATTGTTCAAATAGACTCGTGTACTCTGATAATTGCAGTCATAGAAATTAAAATACATTTAAGAATACAAAGCGTTTTTCTGCACTTAGGATATCTAAATATGAAATGCAATGTTAAATATTCAAAATTTGTTTATTCTATTGATTATACCCAATTCACTTTATTTTCAATTCCATTAATTTATTCCATTTCCAACCAATCCATTTTATTTCATATTTACTTTTTATTGTAATTTAATTTTTTATCGTACATCGATTATTTGATACTCAATCAAATATAATTATTTTGAATAATTAAAATTTATTCTCAATCGATTTATTTTATTTTGAATGAATTTATTTACTTAAAAAAAAAAATCGAAATACATAAGAAAAGGGCCAAATGAATCGTAAAAAGAATAGTCGAGTCGCCATTAATTACAAATGGATATTTCCAAATATAGAATCCCGAAAACACATTAAACTTTTTACAAACAATGAATACGCGATAATTTGTTTCGAGTGCAGAATATTTCCATTCTGAAACCTGGTATTGCCGGACAATCTAATTTTTCAACCTTTTCAGTAGAATAGGTGCACGGTTTTTCATTTTCTAGGCCCAGTTTGTAATTATTATTTATACAATTATACTTAGAATAATTAATTGAATATAATAAAAATAGACCCGACACTGGTGATTGGGCAGTTGGGACTCGGCTTCGCTGGTAGCTTGAAGTTAAGCAGCGCCGCGCTCGGCCAATACTTGGAGCGGTGACCGCTCAGCCGCCCCCCGGCTGGCGCATCAATTAGTGAACAAAAGGCCGGATAATTCTGAGCGCTCGATTTCATTGATTTAATCAAAGTATGTGCACCGTAGAATCAGGATATTACAAGGCCACCTATACCAACCGGGGTTTTCCACAGTTTCCCCGTGCCCTCGATAAATGCTGTATAGTGTAGGTTAAGAGGTCGCACGTGCTAGAGATGAGTTCGATAGAAACCAGTGAAACGTAAAAACTCATAAGTGATTTCGACTCATCGAATCTTAGGAAAAACAGGATAAGAGAGAAGTCGTAAAGACGAATATTAAAAATAGACTGAAAATATAATAAACAAAATGTACTATTTTTTTACATAAAAAAAAATTTTTTAAATGCGTATAGTTGGAACTCAAGTTATCAAAATGTAAAAACTTAAGATCTTATGTCTAAATTATTCACATTGATTATATGTTTTATCAACTATTTTAATTCGAGTAAAAAAATTGCACACTTCACAAGGTTGGAAGAAAGACGAAGATGCAAAAAAATGTTGTGCGGGAATTAATAATGAATTGTAACACATATAAAAAAAAAAGAAAATCAAAGTTACTGAGTTATTTAAATTGTCATTGCGCGCATAAATTTTCTTACCGCCGTAGATTATATAGAGATGTTTTCCACGAGACGCAAAGTCTCTCAAAATCGAATCATCTTCGTCACTAGTTAAGGCGCCCCAGTCATCTCTAATTCGACAAGTTAGTTGTTTGTACTAAAAAAAAAATTATTTCCGTTTGCTCCTCGATCCCGATACTCAATTTTGGCGGAAACACGGTGATTTCGTCGTCCGGTTCTAGGGTGTTCTAGGACTAGCTACAATTGAACAATCATTGCTGAACAGTGGCAAAGTAAAAATGTCTAACCTTCGGCGCATTAATACAACAGCTGCAAAATTTTGTAATGCTTATAAAGTGTAAGCCCAAAACCGGTATGCACTGGGTCATGCCATGGAAATCACCAAAGGACTCGTAAAACTTAATCAGCTGTCCAAAAAAATAAAGCGAACGCAATTTTTTTTCCAGGTACGTAAAAACGACGGATTTAGGTGTAAAGTGACTTTCGATGTGATTTAAATAAAATCTTTTTAATTAGGCTACTGCGAAAAGTACGAAAATACGGTGTCGCTTCGAGCTACTCAAATTGAAGAGGATGTTCCAAAACGTACGACTGGAATCGTAGATGTAAGGTTTACCAATGATTAATACGATGAAACTGCTAACCAAAATTTAAACTTGTTTTTTTCGAAAATATTTTTTTCGAAACGGTGTATATAATTTCTCGAGGGATTTCCTTTTATATTCTTGTTACCACGGTTTTTAACAATATTGATCTAATTTTTTAGAGTCAACTTTTTGTTTGCATCAACTTGAAAATCGAATTGTAGTAAACGGTTGAGATGATTTTCACTTAATCACAGTAGCCTAACCTTTTTAATCGAATTTTCCACACGTTTAGGGTCGAGACGTTTGTCACTGCAAACTCGCAATGTCAAGACAGGAATCACTCACTTTCGGTACGACTATACTTCCGACCAGACAGATCGTAGTAAATCTAAAAAAATATCGTTCTTTCAGTGTTTGCAGAGGCCATTGTCCCAAATAGAATAATATTTGCTTATTGGCCAAAAAGAGAGGATTTTCAAAGAAATCCATACTGTTGACTCTCGAGTCTTTTATCATACTGAGGAAGAGCTTAACCGACCGAACGGTTCATGCATAATCACCAGTCGGTCATGATTCAAAAGGAAATGGAAATTTCCCCCCCAAGAGCGAAAACTATTAAACCTTCTATTAAGAATTCTGTCAGACCTCACTGGCGTCGGAATCATCATTTTTTACAAAGACAAAGCCGCACAGACTATATCGATCGCAAGAATCACCCTCGAAGACATACGTGCTTCGAATATTTGATGAAAGTATGATATGAAGTTCAAAGGAAGTAGACTTGGAAAAATGTACAATGAAGTCTGATGGAAAAATGTAAAATGAAATCGTCACCAAGGGCTAAGCTGGAGTTGGTAAGTTTTATGGCAATTTGATAATCGGACGTCTCACATCGATTCATGTGTTATACGAGAACAGTGACAAATCTTTGTCGAGGCCATTTTCTGGCAATTTCTATTCTTCTGCAATTATTAGATCTATTATTATTAGATATTATTGTTTAATTATCTCAGATAATAAATCTCGATTTATTGCAAGGTGTTGAAAGCGATTAACGTTTTTCACCACCAACTAGTTTTTCTTTACACAAAAGAGTATTTTATGTGAGAACCTCCAACAGTCATCTGATTCGTCGATCATTTATCCCACCTGAACTCTGGAACGATAAAATCATACGACCTCGATTACCTTCCTTTCATGGGTGAAAAAATCTTTGAATTTGCAGCTCGACTGTCTGTCACGTACAACTATAAAAACAAGTGAGTAATCTATCCATATACGAATTCAATTCCACAAATACTAACTGAAAATGGAGCGGAGCAAATCAGGAATGGATTCGATTTCAAAAATCGAATTTATGTCAAGTAAAATTGAAAGTCAGCTTACTTTAATCGCATACTGGAAGGAAAAAAAAAGTCACTCAGTTTACGCGAAAACACATGTAATAGTATGAAATAACAACAGTAAAATGCCGGTTAAATGGTTGTTTTTAATGTATCCATGGTAACATCTCGTGCTATTGTCGTGATTAAATCTTTCAATTGAATTTTGTGCACAATTGGCATTCGAATATTGATTAGAATCATCTTCTCGCACCAAAACCTCTCTCCACACTTTCTTTGATGACCTTTTTACCATCAGCTCTGAAACCATAACATTCTTACGAAAGTTCGATAAATTAAATAATTTGTTCAACCATCTTTTCACCGTTCATAAGAACCACCACCGCCTTATTTTCTAATAGAATATCGAAAACAGCTCAACAGTCAAACCTGATGATGGTTTAATATGTACCTTCCTAGATATATGCGGTATTAAATGAAATAAAATATTTTTTAAACGTACTTCTGCCGTATTTTATTGCACTGTTTTTTTGTGACAGCTGATAATGATAATTATAATATTACGGTAATATTTTATAATATTCATTCATTAAAAATATGTATTGTTCGATAATACTAATTACTCAATAATATCAAGTAATATTCAATAATATATTGCTATTAATATTAATTATTCTATGACTACTGATAACAATATTACAAAATTTTTGAGCATAAGTTCGAAATATTACGTTCGGGTAAAAAATAAATTTTACGTAAGAGCGTAAAATTGGTATATTTTTTTCACACAAATAAAAAATGTATCTTTTCGGTTTAGAAAAATGTTCACTGAGAAACATTGATTAAAAAATAATATTCAACAGTGGTTAATGGTTAATTCAACAGTGGCCAGGAATGAGTGTCCGTTTATGAATGCCACTTTGACATATCGTAATCCTTAAGTAAGTAATTAGAAAACCGTGCCACAATGGAACTTCTGAAATATTTTCATTTTTCGACATTTAGGTATCCCCAACATTGGCTCATTGCATCGAGATCAAGACGGTAAAGTACGACATCGAAGTTTTTATTGCCTTTAAAAAACAAAGATTAACATTAGCACATTGCCACAAATAAATCGAACCGTCAATGAGAAACTCGGCAATAAAGAAAATTCATTTTTCACTTGAAGAAGGGTATCCACAAAATATTCTTTATCCATTTGGAAGAATTCTCCAATAAGTAACATAAAAATCCGTCCACACTAAACGTGTTTGTCGTCAATGACAAAGTTAGGATTTCTTTTCCCCTCGCAATACGTAAAAATGACTTTCCTTTCATAACCGATCTTTCCGTGATTATCAATGTTTCATTTTTAACTTTCTTACTATGCCGGCTGCTCACCGTAGTAAAATTTTCCATGCTGAAAACATACACTTTTCCACCTGTGAGTTTAGAAGCTACCGAGCTTCGCATCATAATGAGTAGCAGCTGTTTTTGTGCACGTACCGATAAGCCGCACCAATCGGCTTCGTAACTAAAAATAAATGTCATGGTTTTGTTGGAATCGCGAGCTCGAATATCGAAAATATTTAATCCACTTACGCAGCGTAGAAAATTTGCGTGCTATGGTCGCTGAGCGATTGGCCTTGCAAACACGCGTAGTACATGTGGATTATTTCGCCCAATGTGAACGCACCGTGTCTAAGTGCTTCGCTGGGTTCGTCCAAATTCGTCACAGCCTGAGAATTTTAAGTATTCTTTGAACCCTAGATTGGTAACCTTATTTTTTTGACCTATTATGGTAACCTGTGGTGATAAAACATCCCAATTTTGAAAAATTAATTTCTTCGGTAAAATTTCACAAAAATGGTTCACCTTGCGCTTATAATGATAAAAAAGTCATAAAAATGATTTTTTTTATTGAATTGCATGGTTTTATGACCCTAGGTTACCGTTCTAGGGTCAATTGATAAAGAAACTGTTTGACACACATTTTTTAAATTTTTAGATTTTCCAGCTCACCATGAAGCCAGTCAAAGTGATCATGATCATGCAGATTCCGACGACGAAAAGAAAACTCATGGTAGTTGCGGATTCGAGGATATCGCCAAATCTTGTAAGATTAAAGGATAGAAAATAATCAAACATTAGTTATTAGTGATAAATCCATTTTTTATGGAACTTTCAAAATCAATCCAATGATCCACGTTTATCTTAAAACATGATTTTTCAAAACTGCACGCAACGTAACTCCAACAATCTTCAATCTCTCATTCCGTTCTCTAATTATATCATTAAAATAACATTTTGAAGAAAAATCCGTTCAAGATTTCCGATCAGTCAAATTAAATATTACATTTTTATTAAATATTGCTCCCTTTTTGCCATTTCTCTTTTCAATAATATTTTGAATAGAAATACGTAGCAACGTTTTATTCCAAAATTTTTCGAATGTCTAATTACTTAACTATAATTAAATAATTAATCATTTACTTTGTTTTAAAATTATTTCCCACATGATCATAATATTTTTTTCTGTAAAGAACAACCTTGTTCCTTTAAGAAACTGCTATTGAAAAAATGTTCCCATAATTTTCAGCTACGCTATAAATCGTTGAAAAAAAAACCTTTTTTCACGGAATGTTCGATATTTAATGAACAAAACGATATTAAAAATAAGAAAAATAAAAAAACAACTATTTCCCCTTGAAAAGTATATTCTAATGATAAACCATGAACTTTTGCAGAACCAAACAAACGCTTATTACCTTTTTTGCCATTAAAAAAATATTGTCAAAAAAACGCGTTTCTTTTTTAGTCCGTTACAATAATGTAGCCTCTTACTCTTGATGATGAGCGAAATAAATGCAATGGAACTCACTCGATAACCGACTTGTGCAATTCAATACACTTGACGATTTTCTCGTAAGCTTTGTCTCGGGCCTTCACTGATTCATCGTCAACATCGTTAGAAGTAATTCTTGCCAAACGCTCGCTGAAAAAAAAAAGTTACGGAATTCCAAGGAATTTATGATCCGAGATCGATAATACGGAGGTGACTTTCGATCGTTTGGCTCACCTCACAACGGAATAAAGTCCGCAAGCGTGTTGAACGTAGACAGCGTACATCGTGTCAAACGCGATGATCGAACCCACGGAAAATGGCATTGTAATGTAAGCGTGAATTAATAGGGGAACGTTGTATTTATCTTGATCAATGAAATATTGCGTCTCGTAGAGGTTTATCAATGGACGTGATTCATTGAGAGGAACAACGAGGTCCAAGAACATTGGTATCACCGGGAGCAGCAGATACATCCATAGTGTGCTGAACAACCAAACTGCAACGAGATCACAATTACTCATTCCTCATTTGCATCGTTCTTTCACAGTTCTAAAATTATGAAAATGGATGTGTAAAATCGCATTGTTTAAAATATCGAGTCGTGTGCTATGATAATGGCGATTACAAAAATAAAAAGATATTCGCGAATACAAAGCGTTTTTCTGCACTTAGGTTAGCTATACATGAAATGCAGTGTTAACAATTCAAAAATTGTTCTAACTCGTTCTATTGATTGTACACTAATTTACTTTATTTTATAATTCGTGCATTTATTGAATTCGGTATTAATCCAATTTACATGGATCTTTGTTTATTTTTATTTAATTCGCACTTAGGGTATCTATATATGAAATGCAATGTTAACAATTTAAAAATTGTTCTAACTCGTTCTATTGATTGTACACTAATTTATTTTATTTTATACATCGTGCATTTATTTAATTCGGTATTAATCCAATTTACATGGATCTTTGTTTATTTTTATTAAATTTGTTTGATCCTATAAACGACAATAAACTAATAAATGAAAAATAGAGCTCTTAAACCCTCAAAGCCATACGGGCTATTAGATATAAATCTTGAGAAATGGGGCCAAACAGCAATTAATAAGGAATGTGTATTTCCAGCAAAACCATTCGACTTTTTGCAACCACCAAACTTGCGATAATTCATTGCGAATGCAGAATATTTGTATTTAAAAACCTGGTATTGTTGGATAATCTAATTTTTTTAACTTTTTAGTAGGATAGGCGCACGGTTTTTTTTTTCATTTTCTAGGCCTACTTTGTGATTATTATTTATACAATTATACTTAGAATAATTAATTGAATATAATAAAAATAAAATCGACACTGGTGATTGGGCAGTTGGGATTCGGCAACGCCGGTACCTTGAAGTTAAGCAGCGCCGCGCGTGGCTAATACTTGGAGCGGTGACCGCTCAGCTGCCCCCCGGCTGACGCATCAATCAGTGAACGAAAGGCCGAATAATTCTGAACGCTTGATTTCATTGATTTAATCAAAATTTGTGCACCGTAGAATCAGAATATTACAAGGCTACCTATACCAACCGGGGTTTTCCACAGTTTCCCCGTGCCCTCGATAAATGCTGTATAATGTAGATTAAGACGACTGTGGACTCGACGGAAGTTCGGTACACTCAGCGGATAGGATGTGCTAGGGATGAGTACGATTGAGATGAGCAAAACGTAAAAACTCGCAAAGTCATTGTGCAAGGGTGGACACACTCGCCCACTGCGCACGATACCCCCAACGACTCTTTGGGTAATCCGATCTCAGAAAATAAGGAATAATAGAGATGATGAAAAAACGAATACTAAAGGTGGACTCAAAATGTAATGAAAATATGTAGTATTTATTTATATACTAAAAACTGCATATACTTGCAATTTACGAGATTTCAATGTAAACATTTAACGTCTTGTTTTAAATGATTGATTTTGATTATATAATATTTGAATGAAATATTTAAAATCGAATATAATAAATTGCATACTTTTCAACAGTGCAAGAAAGACAATGATGAAGCTGCATGAAAATGTTATGTATAGATTTTTAATGAGCTGTAAAACGAATTTGAAAAATCGATGCAATTGAGCTAATTAAGCTGTCAATCCGCCCGTCAATATTCTTACCAGTGTAGGCTAGAGTCAGAAGTTTTCCGCGCTCTGCATATTGTTTCAAGATCGCGTTATCTCTATCACTAATCAGCGCGCCCCAGTCATCTTTAATTCGACATGTTAGTTTTCTAAACTAAAAAGAAACAAATTATTTCCGTTTGACTCTGCGCTCGGGTGGTTAATTTTCGAAAGAAACCTGTTAATATTTCCGTCCGGTTCTAGGATGTTCTAAGAGGATCTAGGATAAAATAATAATCGGTAAATGGTGGATAGTTAAAAAAATATCGATAAGCTAACCTTCAGCGCATTGGCACAACCGTTGGAAAATTTGACAAGGCTTGCAAGGTGCAGGCACAAAACCGGTAAGCACCGGGCCATGCCATTGAAATCACCAAAGTACTCGTGAAACTTAATCAGCTGTGTAAAAAATAAAGTCAATACTGTTTGTTTCAAGCACGCGAAATCATATAAAAAATATATAGAAAAAATGACTTTCGATGGAATTATCATTGAAATATTAATGGATCGGGCTACTGTAAGTATTTCGAAAAAACGTTCGTCGTTTGTCCGGAAACTATGTTTTTTAGAACGATGTTCACGATTTCTCGATAACCAATGAACAGATTAACGTTAAAATTCATTAAGAAGAAATTTCATAATCTATTCAGTGAGCAGTTTTAATCGTAAGTGACTAATTTGTTTTTAACATTTTTCAATAGTTATGAGAAACAATAAAATAGATTGTCGAAAAATTGAACAAAAGATCGAACATGTTTTTCCCTCTAATTAAGTGTAATAAACCAAAGGCTTTTTTTAGTAATAATTAAATTGAATTCTGTCGTTATAAACTTCACTATTTATAAATACTTTGATGAATAACATTTTTCAATAAAATTCGGTAGAGAATTTTGTACAATTAAATACTCCAATGAATTTTCAATCACCTTACTTGTTCCTTTGAAATTCAGTTTTTTCGATAACCCTTATTTTTTCACTTCGTCACAGTAGCCTAACCTTTTGAATCGAATGTTCCACGAGCAAAGGGTCGTAGCGTTACGTCGCATCTACTTCGAAGTGTCCAGAGAGCACTCACTTTCGGTATGACTATACTGAAGATGAGAAACATCGTAGTAGATCGAAAAAAGTATCGTTCTTTTACAGTTTGTAGAGGCCATTGTCCTAAATAGAATAATAAATGTTTATTAATCAAATAGTGAGGATTTTCAAAGAAATCCATACTGTCGACTCTCGAGTCTGATATCATACTGAGGAAGAGCCATACCGACTGAAAGGTTCATACATAGTCATCAATCTGTCACCATACGAAAGAAAAAAAAGAATTTTTCCGCAAGAGCAAAAATTATTAAACCCTCTATTAAGTATTCTCTCAGAAGGCACTGGAGTGCGAGTCATCGTTTTTTACAAAGACAAAGACCCCTCGGTTTATCGATCGCAAGAATCTCCCGCAAAGACCGAGTACCTCGAATATTTGATGATGGTATAATATCGATTTCAAAGAAACCAGACTGACGCCTCATGAAAAAAATATCCTACTGCCAATCGTAATTTTACGATGGCATGAAATCATCGCCAGAAAATGAGTGGAGGTTGAAAAATTTCATGGCCATTTGATTATTGAACGTGTCCCTTCGATTCATGCCTTGTACAAGAACATTGATAAATCCTGGTCGAGTCCGTTTGCTGGTAATTTTCATTCTTCTCTAATTATTAATTGACTGAAGAAAATCGGCGCGAAAGTTACCAGTTAATACGTCGCGTGTCACAACTTATATTTGATTTTCGATAAACCCAAACAAACTCTCGTATAATTACAAGGTGTTGAAAACGATTAACGTTTTTTACCACCATCTAGTTTTTTTTTAAAACAAAACAGTATTTTTCGCGAGAACTTCCAACATTCACTTGATTTGTCGATCATATATTGTCTCCTGAACTCTGGAACGATAAAATAATACGACTTCGATTACTTTCGTTCAAATAAACAAATTTCGTGGATTCTTGCATTCCAAAACACCAATAAATGATCTACAAAGATTGTTAGAACTTTTTTTCACATTACAGAGTTAACACTGCTTTATTGTAAGTCGATAAAAGTTCATTACCTTTATCATCAGCAAATGAACACTTTCAACCAAATTTCGTCAATGACGTATTATTGTAGATGATACTTATTGGATGTTTCATCAAGGATTTTGAGGCAAACCACCGAAGGAAGCACTATCAGAATGATGACCGAAAGCGAAGTGATCGACGCATCACGAGTCAGGAGTCAGACCTCTGCGAAGGAAGACGTAGACTCCAATAAAGCTGTCAGCGAGGATCAATGTCAGTCGCTAGCCAACATGATCAAAGGTACGTCAACGTTGACAGCACTCAATGACGACCTTTGTGCAATAAATTCTTTGTTCTCGAAGCCCCTATTTTTTTTTCTTCCGAAGGAATATTCGAACAAAGCTGTACAAGGCATCAAAGATCTTGATGGACGTCACTTGATTCCTGATGACAGGAATCTTCGCCAAGCCATACGTCAACTGTCAAGACTCCTAGACGAAATAATATTCGCAGTTTCGAGCGAAATGGAGTTTTCTATTCGCACTCTGAAAGAAAATCTTCGCTGTTCAACTCGCGATCGTCGCAGAGAGCGCGATATTGGTATCCTATTGGCTTTGATAAACTATCGAAATGGGTGAAAAAGTTCTACGTACCTACGTCGCCAATGGGAAATGCGATATCCAAACGTTGGAGTGTTACAGGCTCAATAAAATCTTCATGAGAATGATTGGCCAATGGCCATTTTCTCCATTGTGGCAACGACGTCTTGGTATCTCTATGTTCGTTTGTGGAATAGGAAACCTCTACACTCTAGAGGTAAACAAACGGAAAATCAACGAAAAGTTTTTAAATTCAACTTCAAGATAAAACTCACTGAAATCAAATGTATTCTTTCAATTGACTCAGAAATTATTATTTATTTTGTCAAATTCATCCAAGTACAGTAATGCATTATTCCTGTTGGTTATTTTGTCAAAATTACGGTCAACCAATTAGCGATTGTTGTAACGTCGTGTATCAAATGGTCGTCGACTCGGAAGAACCCAATTTTTGGAAAAGAGTTTGTTTGGGTTTATCGGGACTCTCGAACAAACCCAAACAACGCTACTACGGAAAAGAAAGAAAACTTTGTCGTTTCAATGATACCTGATCCAATTGTGTTTCCAAGTGATCCAAGTGATATTCAGAACTATTTCAACTGATTAGAAAATGATACGAATAAAACAATTCGTGACAGACAAAATTGTGAAATCGAACTGTTGCATAAACCATTAATATTCCAATTAATAATTGGTCGCATAAACCATTAATATTCCAATTAATAATTGGTCGCATAAACGATTAATATTCCAATAACTGACGTTACATTTGATTCTAATGACCATTTTGATTGGTATTATCATTGACTACTAACGTGAATAAACGTTTCATATATTCTAGATTATACACATGATTCAATCGAGAAAAAATCTGGACGCTATGATCGAATGCTTCGCTCCGATAATGGTCAATACAGCGAGTTTCATAAAACTGGGCACACTCTTCTTTGGGTCCAAAGCGGTCAGCGTTGAACAGTCGATTTTTTATTTTCTTCCTTTTTTCTTTTTTTCTTCGTTTTCGCGTCTATCAAGCGAGATAATTGATATTTGGCAAGCAGGTAAGAGAATTGTTCATTCAAATGCAAAACGATTGGAATACTAGAACGGAAGAAACTGAGAAACGGATTCTCGAGGAGTACGCCAATCGATCGAAATTTCTCACGTTTGCATACATGGGTGAGCCAGAAAATATTATTTATGTATGTAAATAATCTCTGCGCCACACATAATGGATATACAGGGTGTCACACGTAAGATTGTCATCTGTGAAATAGGGAGTTGAGCGTAAAATTCTGAGTCGATTGATATGAGCATGTATGGTTCCCGGATCACCCCCTGAATTGTTATTAATTTTGAAAGGCAGCCAATGAGGCGTGCCCGTTCAGTGGGATTAGCCTCGAAATAATTATTATATTTAGATGTTTAGTGTCATATCGCAGGTCCATGTCGATGTATTTTTATACCTTGAAGACAAATCCACAATTCAATTCGCCTTGAACTTTTCATTTTTAGGGAAAAATTTCGAAAAAGTATTCTAGAAAGGTTCTTCGTATTTTTAAAGTCTAATTTTGCACTTTCGGCAAAAACTCGGGCATATTCGTAATCAGCAGAAAATTTCCGATCAAATAGACCCTGCAAAGAGTTTACAAACGAAAAAAAATATTTTTCGACTTTCCCGGCCACTTTTCCGGAATCTCAAAAATCACGAAATTTCAAAAGGTTGTAGAGTGAGCTTCTGATGTGCTATGGAAATTTAATTGGTGGGTTTGGAAAAGGTTTTTACCTGACTTAAATAATGGCGTTGGATTTGTATCGATATCTTGTATGGTTTTCCCGGAAAGTCCACTTGAAAAACAGCAAAAAATGAGGCAAAGGGGTATGTATGGAAAAATTGGCAAAAATCGATGGCCCAACTTTGAAATTCTGCCAAAAATCGAAAATTCATGAGGTTTTCATTATTAAAAAAGCATATTGAAGATAAAATCATAACGAAGAGATTGAGCGCAGAGTGGAGTGCCAAATCCTTAAGGGAAAAAAGTTGTCGACGATTTGATGAAAAAACTTTTTTTCCCCAAAAATCGAAAAAAATTTGGATTTTTTATATTTTTTTTATTAGTCCATTTCGATGAAATTTTATCCCCTGAATACGAATCTACCATTAATTTCTCCCGAAACCCAAAATTTATATAAAAAAATCATTAAAAATGTCTTAAAACACGATTTTTTTCATAGAAATTTTGGGTTGCATGCTTGTATCAATCGACTTAGAATTTCAAGCCCAATTACGCTAAATCAGGTAAGATAAGTGCTGGTTAATAATAATAAGGTCGCCTCCAATACCGTTTTCCCTGATAGCTAATGCATCGTGATTTTTATTACCTACGGTGATATCTTTTCATGAAGCGAAACGTGTGGATCACCCATATCGAATTAATCATGTCATTATTTCGACCGAACCGAAATGATACAATTCTCAAACAATACAAACCCAAACTTAAACAAACGCAAACAAACACAAACCCAAACAAATCCAGGTAAACTCGAGATAAACCTAAAGAATATGGGACAAACCCAAACAAATCCAGACAAAGCGAAAAACATCAAGACAAACCCAAAAAAAACCGAATAAATCGAGATAAACCTAAACAAACCCAAACTTCATTTTATCGAGATAAAATATTGACTGAGACGAAATTCCGAAACTCCATACCCTCCTAGCGAGCTAAAATTTTGCACAAAACTTCCTCTCAGTATTCTCAAAGAACTTCAAAAAAGTTTTCTCAGCAACGAACGACAATTTTCGAAATAATGAATTTTGAAAGTTATTTATTTATGGGCGCTCGTAAAATAAATAAATTTCAATATTTCATATCTCGAAAACTGTTCTTTGTCGCCGAAAATCCTTACAGAGCTTCCCATAGAATATTCAAAGAAAAATCCCTGCGAAATTTCAACTTGATTGAGAGTAGTGGGTTTTTGATATTTTACCCATTACATGTATTTTAATGAATGCGCTCTGTTTTAGTTTACATGTACTCCACAATGTTCGCTTATCTCTCATTACCAACAATACCCATGCTGCTAAATTTTATTCAACCACTGAACGAAACGCGCCCAAGGCAACTTCCGTCCCACGCCGAATACTTCATCGACGATCCGATTGAATATTATTTCCCGTTGTTCTTTCATCAATCATTCGGAACATTTAGCTCAGTTACGACTGTCATTATTTGCGATACGATGTACGTCACGTACGTGCAACACGCTTGCGGAATTTTCGCAATCCTCAAGTACGTCAAACAACTACCAAGTGTCGAAGTATAAAACCGGAATTTCCCTAGATGGTGCTAGCCATCGGTTCAGGGACCTTAAGACCACTTATGCAGTGCCATCATCATTTTTCGCTTTCTCTGATATCGAACGAAGATTTTCAACATGCAACTATCCAATTTCCGTGTCGAGTTTTTTCGGAGTTTATGATAAACATATTCTTGATACAAATAAAAATTAAAAAAAAATATAAGTAAGCAAAAATATAAATAGTTAAAAATATAAGTAAAAATAATTTGAAAAATAAAGAAACATAAGAAAGTATAAAGTATAAATATATAAACAAAAATGTATAAATTTCAGTGGGGATTATTTTGTAAATATTTTTCATTATTTTCAACAGACGTGTAATGTTTACAAACAAAAAAATCCGATTTCATACTTCTTCACCTGATATCTACTTCGCTTTTGTCTTTTTAATTAAAGGAAAGTAATTACGCAGAATCAAAATTGAAAAATTTACCAATTTCATTTTTTATCGTATTGCGAAAAAACGTTCAGTCATCAGCTGGAAACTTTAGTCAGCGATGCACGATTCGAAGATGCTTACCTCGAGGGAAACGACGACCGAATTTTCCGTAGACTCGCTCGTTGCATCGGTGAACATCAAAAAGCAATAAAGTCCGTATAATAGTCCTTAGCTTGGAAAAGAAAATTTTCTTAAGGTGTCACGTCCTAATAAACGTCCTAATAAACTTTTCACTAAATTGTCAAAAAGTAATTAATACTATTTATTGATATAAACAATGAATATAATCTTGCTAACAACTAATTAATTGAATGACCGTATGTAACCTTCATATTCCTTTCGCTTGAAGATTCGCTGACTTCATTGAGAGCACCTATTACATTTCGAATTTGATGCAGATGATGATTAATATGTTGGTGATCAGCGTTACTGGGGTTCAAGTAAGTAATCGTTTGTTGGATCGATACGATTTCGTAAAATATGAAAATTATTTCGTAAATAAATTATTTCGTAAATTATTTCGTAAATTTCGTAAAATATAAAATCTTTGTTGGTGATTTAAAATGAACTGGCGTTTCGATTCAGACTGCGATAAATCTCGACAAATTCGACGTTGTCGTAAGATTTGGTACTTTTACTTTTGGAGAGCTGATGCATCTCTTGTACAACAGTTTGCCTGGCCAAGCTCTGCGCGATCACAGCACGATGGTCTTTTACGCGGCGTAAGTGTTTCACCTCGTTTCATCGATTGTTGAATTTCTCGTTTGTCACTGTTCATCAAAAACTCTAAAAAAAAAACTCTTTTGTTCTGAAATTTCAGTTACAAGTGTAAGTGGTACGTGATATCGAAAAAATCGCGGAACATGTTGAAATTAATAATGCTCCGGAGTTTGACACCTTGTCAATTGACGGCTGGCAAATTGTACGTGATGGACTTGGAGAGATTCAGCGCAGTAAGAAGTTCTTGATGACGGGAACATTTTTCACAATAATAATATTTCTGTTCCGATATAAACCCAGTAACGTACGTATTTTTCAAAGGTCGTCCAAACTTCGATGTCCTATTTCACTGTACTGACGTCGATGCGTTAGAAAAACAGCGATTAATAGTAATGACGTTTCTTATACTAAAAATCACTAGTGTATAGTAAATTTCGCATGGTGACAAAAACCACACTAAGTTTAACCCTAGAACAATAATCTGGGGTGAAAATCCACCCCAATCAATGAGAAAAGTCATTTTTACGAAATTTTCATGCTTCTCACCGTTTTACCTAATTTTTCACTAACCTTTTCTACTTCAAGCTGCATCACCGTGAACCTACGTGATTCTGCATTAAAAAACGAAAGAATGAGCCCAAGTTGAACCCTTTTCGTGACATTTAATCGGAGATATGAATTTTTGAAAATTGGGGTGGTTTATCACCCCAGGTTACCATAGTAGATCAAACAAAATAAGGTTACAATTCGAGGGTTAACTTAACGTTGATTTTGTGTCACGGCAGCGGTAAATTTTGGTAATTGTGCCGGGTAGTATTCGAGATACACGAAAAACATTGGGCATCGCACGGCGCCTTTTGTGACTGAGCTGAAAGCAGAGACGTACACCGGTGCAAAACGTGTTGCCGGTCTCCAGGCGCTAACTATTTTCGGCGCTTTTCTATTTTCATGAAAATGTATCTGTTATCGGAAATATATAAAATACAGGTATATTACACACGGGGTGAACCGTTTTACCACTTTTTTCAAAAGCTCTAAAAGCTTTTTCTTAATTCTGAAATTGTTAAAAATTCTAAAATGCAATTCTCGGAATCGTGTCATCATTCTGACCCCACAATTTTAGGCTTCCAGAGGGAATAATAAAATGTGAATATAAATACATATTTACAAATATTATCAAATATTTACAATCAAGAAATAATCATTATCAGAAAAAAAAATGTTGCGTTACTTTATAACTTATCTTTATTTTTATTAATCAACATTGAAAAAATTAAAAATTGATTGCCGGATTAAAAATAATAAAGCGATAAAAAAAAACTAACTCGAACACTGAAAGGATCTGGATAGAAAAATGAATTCTTTTTTCGGATCTGTCTGTGAAAGTAGAACCTCATTTGCATCCAGTACACGTGCAATTGCATAATCAAAAAAAAAATTGAAAATATAGCAATTTTTTATGGATTTATGGAAATGTCAGGAGACCGATAGTTCGAAGAGATAGAAGAAACGCGACGGATGGTCCAAGTCCGTCCACACTTATCCAGTGAATGAAAAGAGTGGATTTGCTGGTGGTTGGTTTCGAAAGTGGAAGCGCATCGTGCCACATGTCACGAGCCGAAACACGCCCCTTGATAATAAGGGTGAAATTTGGTATTCGCTGACTCAATGTTCGTGAGCCATTAACTGGCAATGAAATACACGTGTAGATAAAGGTCGACGTGAGCTCGACGAACAAGGCCCTGGACAGAAGTCACGAGAGTGCAGTGTGTCATCTGTTACATCGAAAAGAATAAAGTGCAACGCGAGCCTCGAGAGGGGGGAGGGGAGGGCGAGAAACCGAAAATAGTAGGAAACCTATATTCGCTACCTCTTTCGTCTTTTCATTGCCAAAAATATTTTTTCATTAAAAAAAATAACCAGATACGATGAGGAAAGCATGTTTGTGTAGAAGCATGTTTGTGTATCTCGAAAAATATTATTTTATTATATATATATATGTAAAGCGGTCGATGAGGGGACTTTTTTCAGATCATAACGACTCTTGTCGGGACAGTTGGTGCATGTCAGGACAGTCCTGACAATTTTTTCTTAAATC
>JAPYZJ010002767.1:0-19172 GCA_030522765.1 Ophioninae sp. B BG-2022a | reverse complement strand
CTGTTGGGGCATAATAAAATATATCAATCAATCGTCATCATCATTTTGAGGTTTCACTTCGATCACTGTATATATCACTTTTCTTCATTTTCTTTATCGCAGTACTCGATTTCATTTACTTATTTTTGTCTTCTTATAAATTTTTATTGTATCTTAATTTTTATGCTGATTTATTTACTCGAAAGTCCGTTGGGGCATAATGAAATATATCAATCAATCGTCATCATCATTTTGAGGTTTAACTTCGATCACTGTATACAGGGTTACTGGTCACTCGACGTATTCCTTATAGGACGTCACAGTAGGATGTAAATGCAACAAATTAAGCCATCAAATGTTCTTCCGAAATTCAGTAGTTTTTGAGTTCTTAAGATTTTTAGTTTTTTTTTTTTTTTTTATGAAAAGTCCGAAATCACATAATTTCAAACCAATTTAAAAATTACCTACGGAGCGACTGTACTGAAATTTATGTTATTATCATAATTGATGACGTAGCAGATCTTTCTTAGCAATTAAAAGTCCAAAAAGCTTAAAACCTTGGCAAATATCACTAATCAGACATTTACATTTTTTCTCATTTTTGCCATTGATCAAAAATGTTGTCTAGTGCAAAAAAAAAAAAATACTACACATTTTCTTGAAGTAAATAGCAAAAATGACAAAAAAAAATAAATGTTTGATTAATGATATTTGCCATGGTTTTAGGCTTTTTGGACTTTTAATTACTAACAAAAATTTGCTACGTCATCAACTAGAATAATACCAGAAATTTCAGTACAGTCCCTACGTAATTTTCAAATTCGTTTCAAATTACGTAATCTCGGATTTTTCATAAAAAAAAAAAATCGAAAAATCTTAAGAACTGAAAAACTACTAAATTTCGCCGGAACATTTGATGATTTAATTTGTTGCATTTACATTCTACTGTGACGTTCTGCAAGGAATACCTCGATTTATTTCTTCATTTATTTTATCTTCATTTCTTTTCTTTATATTTTATCGCTTTACTCGATTATATTTACTTATTTTTATTTTGTTATAATTTTTATTGTATTGATTTCTCTATGCTCACTTATTTACCCGAAATTCCACTGGGGCATAATAAATATATCAATCAATCAATCAATCAATCAATCAATGAAACATCATCAACGAAATTGACGTCATCGGACCCCGGAGGACCCCTTTCCAGAATTCTCATCCTTTTTACCCAAAAGGATCACCGAGAAAGGACGAAAACAAAAAAAAAAAAAGTTTCGCTAAACACGTGAGTTTTCTTCACTCGCGGAGTTTCGCGGTGAAACTCTTCGAGATACAGCGAGAGTTTCTCCACTTTCGATTGTTGCAAATCGCTCGGTTATCCCCGCATCGCGGGCTTTATTATAAATTCCTCGTCGGCGCACACACCCGTGTCTTCGAGAACCTCTCCTCGTTTCGTGACAGTTGGAAATGATATTTTCCCTCGATTCCAACGTCCGGTCACATCGATGAAATAAAGCCAATATGATATTTCTTCGTTATTTGGTACTTCACTAAAAAATACCGTTTTTAATTATTTTTTGTTTATGAAATTGAAAATAAAGATATTGAACTTAATTCTTGTTCAGCTTCATTGATAAACTCCTGAAATACACTTGAAACCTGTTTTTATTATTTACCGTTTCGTTTGTCGAAGTTTCAAACGATCGTTCTTTCAAAACCGACAAATTTGAATTTTTACCTTCGACAAATCACTTATTATCGAATGAACCAGATTTTTTTTATGTACGAGAAAAAATAATGAAAATCAGGCGAAAATGTAGAAAGAAATAAAATTGCACATTTCTTCTCAACTTTTTGCCAAAAGAAGAATCGTGAAAATTGACTTTTTTTTTGTTTTTTTTAATAATTCTAGTTTCTTTTGGTTTGTGTAAGCAAATTTGATTTTTTTTTCAAAGACTCAAATTTGAGTCCTGCGTTAATCGAGGGTTTTCTTCATTCCGAACAGAATCAAAGGCTGTGTTGTAACTTAAAAAAAAAAAAAGTTAAATCCTCGCGAGAATACGATACCGCGATTTGTCGTACGGGTTTCATCCGAAAATGGCGAGTTTCCTTTAATGATTGCAAATTTGATATAGTGGGATAAATCGCGTGGCGAATTATAGACCCGCGCGGTTATGACCGAGATGGTCATGGCTGGAACGTTTGCTGGGTCAAGCGCGTGCGCAGCTCGGAGGATACCGAAAAAGAATAAAAAATGAAATGAAGAAAAGAAGAAAGAAAAAAAAACGAAAAAAAAAAGACAAAAAAAAGAAGAAATAGCGGAGACAATCTATGTCTTCGATATTTCTTCTTTTTTTTTTTGTCTTTTTTTTAGATTATTTTTCTTTATTCCGTAGAATAGAAAAGAATTAGAAAAGAGGAAAGAAAAAACGGAATAAAGAAAAAAAACGAAAAAAAAAGAAGAAATATGCATTTTTAACCACCACTCCCCCTTGGTGATACATGGTGAGTTTCAAGACTACTTCCCTCTCCCCTGCTCTATATCACGTGTATTTTTTTAGTACCTTCAAAGAATCTTAATTTTTTAAAAATATTTATTATAAAATACAGGTTTGAGTATCATCAAATTTTATTATAGAAAATTAAAATTTAATTAATTTAAAAATTAATTAAATTAAATTAAATTTTTTTAAATTAATTTTTTTTAATTAAAATTAATTAATTAAATTAATTAATTAAATAAAAATTTAATTTTTAAAATAAAAAAAACTACAAAATAACCTTAAGAGGTAGAGACAAAGGTAGCAAGTTGTTTTGGAGCGACAAAAAAAAAATGAAAGAAATGCGAAAAACTTTGTTTGTAGAAATACATAAACATAATTTAATTTACAATGTCCTCAGACTACGGATTAGCAAGACTTTCTTCAACACTAATAACTGGATAAGCATTTTCCAAGTTAGTTCGTAGGCACAGTGCTTTGTTGAAGATCAACATCGTTTTTCATCAAGCCACTCGTCTTCATTATTTTCGCGCACTATCCAGAGAATCTCTCTCGATCTACCGTTCGTTCGTCGCTTTATGATGCATTGTGCGTCTCGAAACTATTCCACGTAACGTCGTTTTTCGGTTCAGTATCGTGCGTTTGCCGAAAAAATAAATACTCGCGATATATATTACTACAGCCCCCTTGTGATATTTCGTGATTTTTTATGGACCCCCCCTTCGAGCCTCGCATGATTAATGGACGGCCCCTTAAATACCTACAGGTTTGGACGGAAGCCTTCGACTCGAACTTGGCCGGATTTTTTTCTTTACTTCATTCCCATTCTTGTTCTTATCATCCCCCCGATTTTCTTCTTCCGTTCATTTTCTTTTATTTCTTCTTTTCTTCATTTCCTTTTTTTTTCTTCATTTCCTTTTTTTTTTCTTCATTTCCTTTTTTTTCTTCATTTCCTTATTTCCTTATTATATTCCTTATTTAATTTTATTCATTTCCTTCATTTCCTTAATACTTTATATATTGCATATAATTTTTATTAACGTTTAAAAAAAGTTTGTGGATTTTTCGAAGTCGACGCGTTGAATATAATCGAGTACGGGTTCCTCTTGTTCAAACGAGTCGTGCCAAGTCGTTTTCTCTTCGCGAATGAAAAAAAATGGATTTTTTTGTTTTTTTTTGTTTGGGTTGGACGAAAGGTGACGGATCGCCGGGCACGATAATTGTTCGGGTGGGCAACAATCGTCCGGATCTCGGGACGAATCCAATTTGCAATCGCTTCACTGGTCCACTGGAAGAGGGCCAGCCTCTCTTTTTACCATGCAATCCACCGATGCCTGGAGCCTTCGTTTCAGTCCATCTCGAAGCTTCGACCGAATCAGCGATTCCGGTACAACTCTCCCTGTGCGAAGCTTTCGTCTACACTGATCAAGCTCTTCCTATAGAAAGATGCCCACAGTTTCGGGACCAACCACCCGGATCAACCGCGACTTACAACGGCAAATGCTACATATTTTACAACAGGCAACCTCTGGCGTTCCGAGAAGCTTTGGCGTTCTGTCGATCGCGTGGTGGTACTCTTGTTGATGAAAGCAATCCGGCACTTCAGGGATTTATCTCGTGGGAATTGTGGAGGAGACACAGGTACGTCATCGATTCCCAATTATCAATCATTTCCATCCTTGATTTCCAATCATTGCTTCATAATCATTGATTTCCAATCATCATCGATTTCCAATTGTTGATTTCCAACCACCATGGATTTCCAATTATTGATGTCCAATCGCCATCGATTTCCAATTATTGATTTCCAATCGCCATCGATTTCCAATTGTTGACTTCGAAACGCCATCGATTTCCAATTATTGTTTTCCAACCACCATGGATTTCCAATTATTGATGTCCAATCGCCATCGATTTCCAATTATTGATTTCCAATCATCATCGTTTTCCAATTATTGATTTCAAATCACCATCGATTTCCAATTATTGATTTTAAATCACCATCGATTTCGAATTATTGATTTCCATTCATTGATTTCCAAAATCGATTTCTAATTATTGATTTCCCATTAATTGATTTCCACTACCACCATCGATTTCCAAGTATTGATTTCCAATCATCATCGATCCCAACAATCATCGATTTCCAACCCAACCATTTGAGATCTTCAAATTCGCGAGAGCAAAGATCCGTTCGATGATCTTCCGAGGATTAGCACCGATTTCACGCACGTCTGAATATCACGAGTTACCGTTACGGGATTATTGGAATATTCAAATGGGAATACGAGAAACTTTCGCAGTGAAAGTTTAGGCTTTGCTAGCTGGCGTAGCCAATAGGGGGCGTATAAATGTATAAACACGAGTTACCAATACGGGCGAAAAATCTCATTAAAGAAATAAACTCATTCAGAAACAATTCATTTGAAAGACGATTAAAAAATAATAATTTACGAAAATCGATTTAAAAAAAAAATCAATTAAAAAGCGATACTTGTAGAAAAAGCTACTATTTCTTCTCAGGCCTTATCCAAGCTCGTGAAGAAAAACAAAAAAATACTGGGTTCGATCTCGTATTTAATTTCGGCTCGTAAACCGAAGCGTAAACGTTTTTTTTATTCGATCTCGAGCAGAAGCGACACATCGAGCCAATACTGGATGGGTGCGGTTCGAGATCAAACGGACAAAACAATGTGGAGATGGATAGGAAGCAGCGAGCAGGTGTCGGTTTCATTTTGGAGTTTGCCGCAGGGTACGGAGGAGGATTGCGCGAGATACGACGGAAGTCGTGGTTGGTTGTGGTCTGATACGCCGTGTACGGCGAGGCTCAACTACATATGCCAGCACCGTGAGTTTCCTTCGAAACACGATTTCCGTGGCGTGACTAACATGAGACGAAAATTCACGATACTTGTTTGGGTTGATAAAATTCAGAGCCTCGAGCTTGCGGACGACCGGAGCAACCGCCAAACTCGACGATGAGGATCGTGAACGAGCCAGCTGACGATTCATCGACCAGGAATGATTACGCGGTTGGAGCATTGGTGGAGTACAGTTGCAACACCGGAAGTTTGCTGATCGGTCCATCAGCGAGGAGTTGCCTCGATACCGGTTTTTACAACGAGTTTCCACCGGTTTGCAAGAGCATCGAGTGCGGTTATCCGGCCAGCATAAAGCACGGAGAATACACCCTGATCAACAACACCGTCAGCTATCTCAGCCAAGTCTTGTACTCCTGCGAAGACGGCTACGAGATGACCGGACGCGCTCGTCTCACTTGCGACATCGACGAGCGTTGGAACGGACCTCCGCCACGATGCGAACCTATCCGTTGCGACTCTCCACCCAACGTTCCTCGCAGTCGCCTCGAAATCGACGAGATCGACGCCCAAGAGAAAAACTTGGCCAAACCTGCGAATCGCAGCCTCCTCCTCGTTGGCAGCATTGTCACTTACACCTGCGAAAGAGGTTATCGCATTAATGGTCACAGACAATTACTCTGTCTTCCCACTGGACTCTACGATCATCCGCCGCCCATTTGCTCAGGTATTTACTTTCACTGAACTTTACGGCGACTCGATTGTTCTCCGTTGGAGATTTGCTTTTATTGAAGCTAAGAGCGATCGACTAACTTTCACCAGGCACGCTGTACGAATTTTCTCTTGCAACAGTTTTCAACTTTTGAAGGCCTGCATTTTTTCCAAGCGAAAAATACGTTATTTTGTACTTGTAGAGACTGATGATTCATAACGATTTTCACTTAGGCAGTATTATTTCTTCTTTCTTCCTGTATTATTTCTTCGTTAACACAATTACATGATTTCTTCTTCTTTCTTCCTGTATTATTACTTCCCGAATATCGCGTGTCCATAAGTGAAGATATACGTATCGTTTTCACAGAAGAACCTCGCACGACCATCGCTGTTCCATCCAGAGCGACTTCGCGTCCAGCGATAACCCGGGGAAGACCTTTCCTGCCGACGCGTAGAACAACCCCTATCCCACCCTCGACGATCCTCGTAACGAAGCAAACTCCTAGTTCGTCGACGGAAGAAACGATATCGACGACGAGTTCGCCGCACAAAGCAATGGCGCCTGGCGGGGCCGTTGAGCTTCCGGCTGTCGTCAGGGAAACGATATCCAGGAGGCCGACCGTAGGACTCGCAAGAACGCCTCCGCCACCGACCAACTTCCACGGAGAGAACAACAGCGATCATCCACAGGACAACGAAATTGCTGGAAGTGGAGTGGACAATGCTCAAGCAAAAATAGGGCCCGGCGTACCCGAGCCTTCCGGACCTTACCGGGTCGATCGCGCGGATTCACCCACTCATCAAGCAAAACTCAACTTGGGCGCCGTCATAGGCCTTGGCGTATTCGGCGGTTTCGTCTTCCTCGCAGCCATCATCACTACCGTCACTATTCTCATACGCAGGTAACCCAAACGCAACGGATCGAATCGCGAAAAGCGTTTTCTTCTTTCTGGTCGTTTTTTCGTGTCAAAAACTACGCAGCGATGTTGAACGAAGTACGATACGAAATTGAAATCCTGTAGTACACGCCCGTATCGTCCAGTCCACGCTCGTGCTGTCTCCTGGATAAATCCACACTTTTCTGGTGTACCGATGGCTAAGGGACAACCTTGTATATTATCGAAATGGAAAACAACTCACAACCGCGCTTAATCTTCCTCTAAAATTCTCCGGCGTACTTTCTATCCGTTAGAGTCCACTTGTCGTGGGTATTCCGGGCGGTGACGCCTCGATGCTTCTTCGGAAGAAATAGCGTCCCGTCTTTTCTTTTTTCACCTCCCGCGTAATCATGTTTTCTTTTTCCACGAAGTGTACGATTCATTGGCAGAAAACGAGGAAACGAATTTTTCGTCGTGCGGTGACTCGAACATATCGTACATCCCGTCAACGTACGAGGTTTGTTAAAAAAGTGAGGTTACCTTTTTATTTTTCCTTGAAAAATCTTGGTTTATCGATCAGTATCAATGGCCAAGCACACGGAAATACCTCTAATCTACATATCAGAAAGGAACTATGCGAAATGGGTGTCGACATACTTAGTGGACGCGTGAATCAAGAAAAAAAGATCGAAGATCGAAGGAAGGTAGCTCGGGAATGTTGAAAAGTCATTTTTTTGAGCAAACCTCGTGTCGACATTAGAGTGTTTCCTATCCGTGGTTACTATCGGTGCTGTCACAATCACCTCAAAGCCCATCTATTCCGTGAGCTGTTTTATCGCCTCGGTTCTATCTTCTCGTACACGACTTACAGCTTAGCGGTACTCGAGTAATCCGTAAACTAACAAAAAAAAAAAAAGAGTCTAAATGTATACGTTTGCGCTACGACGGTTAGCGGTAGCGGAAATGTACGAGGAAGCAGGCGGCGCCGGGGTCTGACGGGTGTCGGTGGTCTGGGTGGTAACGGTGGCGGCCTCGGTAGAGCCGAGCCTGGAATGCCGTCTCGTTGGTACACCCTTCTAGCGCTTCCGTTTCCCGACCAACACCTCGGGCGTCGCGATCTCACGGCGCGCCGTGGCAGCGATCATCCGTACTCGTTCAGTCTATCGGCGGCTCATCGGGCTGGCTACTTCTCCAATCCTTCTCTCTAACGAATCATCGACGTTCGCGCGCGTCGTCAGACAACCCACCCCGCCTCCACAACTCCCACCAACAATTCATCAATGAGACAACGCGCCAAACATCGTGTACGACCTTCATCGTTCCGCGAACGCCAACCCTCTATAGTCAAGGTAAAACCCAAGAGCTCAACGATCGTCGTCGTCGCACGGAAACACCTGCAAACAGTAGAAAACTCGCTTCTTCCTCGACGCTTCGATCCGGAGATTACTACGAACACACGCTGTGCTTGCTTCATTACACGTTTCTCTATCTCTCTTTCTCTTTTTCTTTCTCTCTTCCCTTTATTTGTAATTATTAATCGCAATGGCAAATCTCCGTTGAAACTCTTCAACGGTACGATCCCTTTCCCTCCCCGTCACTATCGAGTCACCGTCACGACGCGTCGAACGCTTTCTCGCACTGCCCGGTCAGCTGGAATTCCATGACACAGTACAAGAGACACGAGGACGATATCGGGGCCGAAATGTAGATTGTGAGCGCACGTCGGAATTTCCGGAGATATATACGTGAATATTAACTCGAACAGTACGCAGTTCGACCAATTTCATTCGTGTAGTACGATAGCGAGAAGAAACCGAAATTTTCGTTTCTATTTCGGAAAAATTGATTACTCTTCTTCGAACTCGTGGTTTGATCCGTTTCTCTTTGTTTGTTGAACGATCAGGAACCGTGGAGGACGGAGCAAGCATTATCGTCATCGCGCATCCCCGGATTGCAACACCGTAGCGAGCTTCGACAGCGGCTCGTCCGAGAGCCGCGGTGGATTGAATCGTTACTACCGTCAAGCATGGGAAAACCTCCACGAGACGGCCGGTACAAAAGCCAATCATTCGCCTCTGCGTCGCAAGGAGACCCTGGATGAACCCGGGTATCGTGACAATTATCGAGCCGGCGCAAACGAGAGGGACGGAGCGGCGGAGCAGCTCGCGGTCAACGAAACATCCTCCTATCCAGCGAGCAAACCAGCCAGTGTTAACGATAAGAAACGCCATCATCATCATCACCATCATCATCATCATGGCAGCAACGCTGCGACATCCGATTGGAGACAATCCCAGTCTCATCACAGATACTGAATAATTTGTCTAAAGCGTCGCGAAGAAGACTTTCAACTTCCTTTGCTTGGGTCTCGGGATGTCAAACTTTTCATGAAAATCTCGCGTTAGAAACGTCGGACAGCCCTGATACGATTTCCAACTATAATTACGTACTTTTAAAACCCCTTCATTGGCGTAGCCAGCAGGGAGGAGGGGGCACTTCTTCCCTCCAGAAAATAATCGATAATCATTGAATCCAAATATTCGAATAATTCGATTCGAAATTTATGCAACGAAAATATAGCTTCATATAATTTTAACTTATTATATCTGTTAGAATTTCAGAGTTTGTACAAGAAAATAACTATTTCGTTACGTAAATTAAATAGACGTAATATTTATCGATCGAATGGAATAAGGACGAAGCTTCTTCATTGAAATGAAGAAACGACGATAAAATGGACGCTAACTACGCCAATGAATTCCCCTGTTCAACTTCCATTAACTTTCGAGCGTATGTTGTATCCGGCGCGAGCACATTTATGTATATATCGAAAACTCACTGATTTAGTAGCATCGTAGGGTTCGAAGTCTTCGTGGCTCGTAGCGCATGGGACTCGCCCCCCGAGTTGGAGGACATGCCAAAAAACCAGAAAATTTATATACGTATACATATATATAATATATACACCTATATTTACATATATATATAAATATATATTATGGGTATTGGCGATAGAACGAAAAGATCACAATTTCGAACATCCCGAATTAAAAGCACGAAGCTAACGTTCGTCCAGTGCCCATTAATACACGATAAATTCGATACTTATAAAACTTGTCGAAAGAGAGTTCATAATTCACAGGCGATTTGATCGGGGTGAGTTTTGCTCCATGGGCTCTTTGGCCTCGCCTTGAGGGTCCGAGTTATTTTTGAATTTTTTTTGTTATTCAGTTTTATGGACGGTAATTCGATAGGATAATCCATCGACTCAAGGGCAGGCCGACGCGGCCCATTTCGTTCTTTTATTTCGACGCGTGGAATACTTTAATCGTTAATTATTTAAAAAGGGCTGAAATTTAAACTTTCTCGCTCATCTGTTCGACTGATGTAACGTATTCGTTGTTCGCTCGGCACTGTTGGGCGGGCGATAAGATTGAATGTCTACGGCTCGGTTGTTCGTTAACATTAGTGCCATTATCGGCAATCCTCGTACATATCCGCTTTTGTCGCATATTCGCTTACACGTATGTAAACCAATGCGCGAATAGAGTCGAATCTTGCGACGAATGTGCGAGAAACGTTACGTTTGTTCGACCACCAATTTCGTATGGAATTTGTAAAATAAAGTTGAGTGAAAACGGAATATGTTGTAACAATGATAAAGGTTATGAAATGTCAGTTGTACAGAGTGAACTACAAGAGATACGATGAGACAAAGAGCTAATAAATTTATCACGTTGATTAATATTCGTTTAAACTTGGAAGGATGCAAACACTTCCGCTCCGCCATTTAACCGGTTTGTAATCAGCTAGTCGGTACTTACGGTTAGCTTCCGTCAATGGGAGGGTCGTTAATGCATTTTTCTTCCGTTTTGAAGAACTTTCGAAGAAAAATTACGTCATTGTGAGAAAAGAATTAATAAAAAAAGTTACGAAGAAAAATTTAACCTCACACACGCGAAGAAGACATCGAGAACTGAAACGGAAACGTTCGTTATTCGGGACCGTTTTAAATGAGAACTGACCGGTAGCGACGCGCAGTGGCGTTTACGCGAACGGAAGCCGCTTTTGCCAACCTTGATTTTGACGCCACCTATTGTGGAATAACAAGTTGAGCCAATCAAATAATTGTATTTCTGTCCCTAGAAAATGTGGCAACAAGGCTAGAGTCAGCCATGGCAATCAGCTACAGCTGATCATACCGAGACCTATACATCGTCAAGTTTGCGTTTGCCGGTCGTTTTTGAGGTTGTTCACGTTTCGCTAGTATAAAAATCCACAAAAATGGACAAAGAAACGGCAAACATAGACGAGAGTTCGAACAAATTTGAGCAAGAGACGATCACACCCTACAAAGTGGCAGTGGTTATATTAATCAAGGAATACTCCTACAAAGCTGTCAAAGGTGCGAAAATATCGGAGTTGGTGAAATCGCGATTTTTACGTACGCGATGGAAAAGTGTTAAAAAAATTAGCGAACTGTTTCAGTGGTAATCGAGCGTCGTGATTTCTGCACAGCGGCGCTTAAAATAATTCAAGTAAAGGGCTTATTCATAAATATTCACGAAAGTTGCATTTTCTGTTTGAAACGAGCTAAAAATTATGTCAATTTTATTCCAGGCGCCTGATATGGAGTTGATCGACCTGATGAGGACGCTTCGCTCGGGCGAGTTTACGTTGCAAAGATTCGCTCACATGTTGGAGACGGAGATGGCGAGTCTGTGCGAAACCGGAGTAGACGCTCTTTTGGAACTTTTCGACAGCTTGAACAAGCTGATGAAGCCGTCGCACGATCATTCCCTGTCCCCTCCGGCTTTGTACAGAAATTCCGTTCTCGGCATATACGTTCGCAGGATCATCGTTATCTTTGAACAATTGCCGTTCTTCAAGGTAGTCCAGCTGTTCGAATCTTTCGTCTCGGAATTCATGAAGATTGTCGACGAAGATCTGACGCAGAGCATTTCCACACCCAAAAAGGACGAATCGCCCGCTAAAAAGTTTGTTTGGGTTTGTTTGGGTTTGTTTGGGTTTGTTTGTCCAATTTTGATAGGCGCGAGCTTTGAACATTGCCGAATTTCCAACTTTTCTTCCTTTCAGGAGTATTCTCGTGTGGGGCGGACGTCAAGCGGAACTGCTGGTAGCCCAACAAGCCCGGGCTCTTCAAACGGACGAGCACAAAGCCATGTCGCCCAGCGAACTTCAAAATCTCATCAAAGAACTCTTGAGCTGCAATCCTTATTACGCCGAAGCTGTAAGTTTAGGGATAAACGCTGTTTCCTCGCTTGGCAAGGAATTTGACGTTACCGTCAATTACCCTTACCGTCGCTTGATCTTTTCGTACAGCACTATCTCAGCTACCTGAATTGTCTGCGCGTCAATGAGTACTGCAGTTCCCTGGACAGCCTCTATCACTGTTTCGACAGATTGGCTCCACTGGAAAACAGATCAACGCCGGAAGACAGAGCGAGAACTTTTCGATACGCGGCACTAAATCTCGCGGCTCTTCACGCTCAGTTCGGCCACAAGTACGTTGAAATCCCAGTTTGATACGGTCTTGTCATTTTGCGAAAAAATAAGCGAGCAATTACGGTTATTAGGGAGTTTCAGAGAAGCGTTGAAATTTCGAACTTGTCCAATACTGTTAACTACACGATTGTCCTTTCTAGCAAAGTTGCTCAAGCCGCGTTGAAGGAAGCCGTCATGATGGCCCAAGAAGCCGGCGATAACGTTTGCTTGCAATTGGCGCATGCCTGGATGTATCATCTCACAAAAGACAAAAAGTTGGTTCGTTTGAAATCGATAGAGTTCGAGCAGAGCTGAGCTTTTGCCGTGAATCGTTTTAGGGGACCGCTGATCGAGAGATCCGTGGGGAAAGCGAGTATGCTGGGTATAACGCATACGACGAGTCTTGGATTGATCGCTTCTGCTCATAATTCAGCTTTGGAGGGAAAACCGCCCTCCCACGTGTTTGAAGTAATTTTTTTCGTATCGGGGTAATTACAACTGCGACAGCAATGCGATATTACAATTGCGATGTTAACAGACGCTGGTAAAATCGGATGTCGTAAATTGCCAACACACGATGATGGATCTGCTGTCGATGACGTACGCGGAGAAATCGGCGCTTTGGGCTTACTACGGAAAAACGGAAATGTCTTCGGTGTGCGCCCAGCTGTTGTTGCTTCGAAACGCCGGTGACAAAAAGCAGCACATGTTCAACGGTCCCTCGACGTGTCAGGCGATCGCGGACGTAGCGAACATGCTCGTACAATTCGGCGAGTATAATCTCGTGGACGTTGTTATCGCGCATGGTAAAGAAAGATTTCCAAACGAGCCGAGCAACAAGATATTGATGCTGAGCGAGCAACTCGCCAAATTCACGAAGATGATGATGCACGAGAAGTGGAGCGAGGCGGAAACGATCGCCTCGCAAATATCCAGCTTCGATCCAACCGAGAGTAAGTTCCGTCAAGCCGAGGTTTGCCTGGCTAAAGGAGATTATCCGAGCGCGCTGGAAAACGTTCGGAGTATCGAAGGAAGCGACATCACACCGGACAATCGAGTCCGAGCGATGATTATGACTAGCGAAATTATGAGTTCTTCCGTATCGCCTGGAAGCGGTATAAGCGGCACGAATTCCCTAGTTCTTCTCAATTCAGCCCTGGAAATGGCAACGAGAAATTATTTATCCTATTACGAAGCGGAGGTGAAAATGCATCTCGGGAATATTCAATTAATGATGGGAATGCCGAATCAAGCGGCGAATCTCGTCGATGAAGCCATTATTCATGTATTGGCGCACGGGGGTTGGTACGATCAAGGCAGAGCATTCGTATTGTACGCAAAATGTCTACTCGCCACAGCACCGGTAGCCGGTGAAAAGCGTATCGCCGCCATCAAGGATGCCATAAAAGCTCTCCGCAAAGCCAAAAAGCATTTCGACGCTGTCGAAGCTTTTGGAAGATCCAGAAGCACTCTCTATCTTCTGGGCTTGCTGCACAACGAAATCGGCTTGATCGACGAGAGAAATCAATGCGCTTTTCAATATCGCCAAATGAACGCCCAGTATCCATGGAAATCCGATAACGTCAAACGTTACTGATACTCAACGAGTAAAGTTCACAATTTCAGAACTCTTGTTAGAAACAGTATTAAAAAATTTGTATTTTCATAAACAAAGGTGTTCAAGCTTTTCTTAACACTTTTGCCTTTGGTCCAGCCGAACCCGGATCGTCTTCGACGTCCGTAGACTTCCTCTTGTTGGCGCCCAGAGATCCAGTCTTGAGCCAAGCCGACATCGCCCCACCTGGCGCCTTCTTTTCTTTCCTACAATCCCCAACGGTATCAGCGACTTTGATTCATACGCAGTCTCGACGGTAATACTCGACGTACCCAACTCTTTCGACGCAGCTTTTGTCTTTATTCCTCACATTGTTGACCGTACTCGCGACCGGATGCCATTGCAAAGTATTCGGCGATATATCGATGCTACGCAGTTTCGCGAGAGCTTCAACGCCAGAAACTTCTTTGTAGGTCAACCAGTCCTAGAAATTTTCATTCGTTCGATTATCCAAGTTTTTTAAAACGAGGAAAAATCTTTGAGGACGATTGCTCACTCGCAAGTCTTTTTCGGATTGAAGAACAACGGGGGCTCGATGATGAAGCCAAGAGAGAACGTCGTTGGAAGAGGTCGTCAGGATTCTACAACTGTAAATCGTCGCACCCTGAAAGTCAACGTCAATTTTGAAAAAGTACATTCTGCGCCAAGATTATTAATCGTTAAGGACTAGTTTTCCTAATTGGGAAATGGGACGCTGATGAACTTTTGGTTTTCTTGTTTGTTTTGATATTTAAAGGTTATTTAAAATGTTTTTCAGGATTTGTGAATAAAACGGATAACCTCTTGGCTCGTCCATTTGTCGAACAATCCAGCTAAGGTCAAAACTTCTCTACGGATGGAGGCATCCTCTTCCGTCTTTTTGTACATGTAATAAGGCTGCTTTTTGCCAGATTCGGTTTTCCATTCGTAAAAGCCATTTATCACGATCGCGCATCGTTTTCCCTCTTTTAGTGGCTTTCCATACAGCTTTGAGTTCTCCAAGTTCTCCAATCTTCCATTGTGACTGGAAGCGGTGTGCTTCTTGTACTCGCCCTGTTTCGAGGACCGTCGCTTTTAGGTTACTTAAGGAATTTCGTTTTCGTTCATTGTAAAAATCGCGTGTCGTTTTTGAGACGAGTTTTTTTTTTTCGTAACAATGAACAAAGATATTGTCATTTTTCTCATTTTATAACCTCAAAAATATAACATTCATTTACATTCGCGCGCAAGGCCGGTAATCTATAATTCTATAGCGTATATAACATTGTGACGTCACGATCGCCAGCGTCTCGTAGTGTTTGGCGGCAACAACTAAAATTTCAATTTTCGTGATATTGAAACAATTAATAATTATGTTTTTTTTATTGTTTTTCACAAAATATTTTCACCATTTTGTTTCGTTATCGAAAAATCAGAATTGCTGAAAAAGGAAATTGAATTTTTTTATTTCATTTTTGGTCTCTGTAAAATCGACGTAGCTTCACCTTGTGCCAGGGTGGTATCATTCCCCACATCATGGGACACAAAACTCTTTCCGCATCGTCGTTGAAGTGCGATCCTGCGGCGAGGCAAGCCAACGTATCCCTTGGCCCCATATTGTACGAGGGGACGTACGAAACGCTCCGAAATTTTTCGGGCACCCAACATACCTCGAGTTCCTTGCCGGCAACGTCCTTATGTTTACAGGAACAGCTGAGATCCTCTGGAGCCAAATAGCTAAAATTTCGTCGTATCGATAACCGGAAAAAATCCATTCTTTGTTTCGCTCAATTTTTATTTTTGACTCGAGATTTAATAACTTTTTATGCGTTTGTACGTTTGTAGATTTTACCAAGTTATTCGGCCGCACATCGTTGTTCGTTTCTCGCGTTCGATGTTCGCGTCTTTCTCAGCTTAAGTACGACCAACGTTTAGACAAATATATGCGGAGTTTCACATGGGCATAAGAGAGCATCGATCGACGGTCGATAAGGTAGGTATCTTTCTAATCTGCCCAGATCCGCACATTTTTCAAGCAAATACCTTTATTACCAAAAGATGGTAACCTCGAAAATGTATTGTTCGAATTATTTTAACTGAACAGCGTAAATCAATTAATTACAGGAATAATCGAACTTATGAAAATTATATTCAATAACAAATCACCAATTTATCGAATATATTCTATTTCTCTGGGCGATTTTTTTGGTCCTCTCAAGCAATAATTTTCTTCCCAAAAGTGAAACTCGAATGGTCTGGAATCCCTTTGTCGTTCCATAATCTTTCGAATCACCATAGTCAAGCGAGGGTCGTTGGAAGAGTTGAAACGATTTCGCGACAGTAAGCAACGAGCGTGAAAACGAGCTCTCCGTGCTCATTAGCGAGTCGAATTAGTGTGTGCGCATTAGCGCGATTTTTTCATGCTATTCGAACGTGCACGAGGGCAACCCCTTTTTCACCGTTGAATACCTTCAGCGTTAGTAGCGAACGAGCAATATCGAGGAATTCGAAAAATCGTCAGAGTGTTGTACTCGGCTAAAATTTCCAAGTTTTTCGTCCCCCTGGGCAGAGAGGTTACGATATCTCGAGTGCCCGCGGGAACGCTGAAAGATTCTTGAGTGGTTGGGGAAATTCCTCGAGGGGTCTTGAAGCCAATGCGGGAAAACACTTAAGTCGTCTATGCCGGGGAGGTTATGTTCGAGAAAAAGTAGAAGGCGGAAAAAACGAACGACAACAGTGGTAAAAGTGAGGTTATGTTAGAATAGAAGGAAAACCGAAGGATAAAAGTGGCGATGTGAGGTTATGTTCGTAAAACTGGGGAAAAACAAAGGAAATGTAAAATCCGGCAAGGATGTAAATGAAATATAGAGAGGATTATATATATGTATATATGAAAAAGGGACAATGGAGTGAATATTTAGGTATTGACTTCGAGTATGAGATTATAAGGAGTCCGAAATCTGACGCAGAGGGTTCGACATTTTCGAGGGTTGTAAATCGAAACCGGGTATTTGGACCACCCATAGACTTCCCCCATTCCGAAAAACCCGGCTTTCATCGTTAGGTTATTCCAGGGGTTGAGGGGCGTGTTTTCGAAACTGCTTCGACTGTCGAAGACATTAGAGTAGCGTTTATAGAACGGGTATAGCGTTGGGTACAACACCTGGCTTCGGGACGAGATAAAACGTGTTTTCTGTCACGGGTGCAGCGACGTTTCACAATAATTGTCCCGGGGACGCTTTTTGTTCAATTATGCGTTTCATACGCTCTTGGGTACGGTTCGCT
This sequence comes from Ophioninae sp. B BG-2022a, assembly GCA_030522765.1. Classification (NCBI taxonomy): domain Eukaryota; kingdom Metazoa; phylum Arthropoda; class Insecta; order Hymenoptera; family Ichneumonidae; species Ophioninae sp. B BG-2022a. The sequence goes on along the minus strand of JAPYZJ010002767.1, from coordinate 1,915 downwards.
CCCTGAATTCCTGAGAGCCGACTCATCGCGAGGATCTCTCGCGGCTGCGCTTCGTTCGTGTCACACGACCGGTTTTTGTTTGTGTGTGTTTTTTTTTCTTTTTTTTTTTCAACGTATGCAACTTTTCGCGATATAAAATGGATACACGCACATCGGTATGCAAATACGCAGTGACGTACACAATGCCTCGCCCGATCTTTGAACTCCGCGAAGATGACGATCGGGCGCTTCGCGCTTGAACGCCCTATTCGCCATATACCTCGTTCGAAGATCACGTAATTTAGAAGATGCCGGTTTCGAGCGAGATCGTCCGAACCCAAACGCGGTAAAAACAGGCAATATCGGATTGGACGAAAATCGGCAAGATCGGTATCGACGAAAATCGGCAAGATTGATATCGACGAAAATCGGCAAGATTGATATCGACGAAAATCGGCAAGATCGGTATCGTCGAAAATCGGCAAGATCGGTATCGACGAAAATCGGCAAGATCGGTATCGACAAAAATCAGCAAGATCGGTATCGATAAAAATCAGCAAAATCGGTATCGCTAACAACCAAACAAAATCGGAAATCGGTAAGATCGGTACAAGAGAAATCGAAACGCGTCAGAATTGACAGTATCGTCGTGAAAGAATTTCGAAAGGCATCAAATTCGGTGAGATTCGTGTCAAGCTAGGATTAGCGGAAACGAAAAACCGGTAACAAAAAAAAAAAAGAGATTCGGACCTCGACGAGATTCCTCGTGAAACGGCAAAAAATCGGGGTGAACGCGCAAAATTGGGATGCCCGAAAGAGGAATTCTCCGGTCGTCATCCGCGGTCGAAAGAGAGAGAAGGAATAAAAGAAGAACCCACGCGAAATCTCTTGTTCACCGGTGCTATCGATATACACCGTTGATTATTTCCCTACCTTTTCACCGGGAGTCGCGGACGCGGACATTTTCAATCGTTTTGCGCTGTGAAAGTCCGGCTCAGCGGTTCTCAGTTCCGATTAATTCAATTAATAGTCATGTTTACGCACCCTGTATACAATACACACACTCCATATACAGCGTGACACAAAAAAAGGGCTTCCCAATAGAATATTGCCAAATGGGACGAATCGTTTGTTAGAAAAACTTTCAAAAGTGAAATTGCGAAAAAAACGAAAAAAAAAAAGAGATTCCGTCGGAACGTGATTTTTCGTCACCCTGTATATTCGAAGAGCTCCTAGGAATATAAATTAGAGGAGTGGGGTTAGGAAGGGCCGAAAGACGCGTTTCGAGTTGTCGAAACTCGTCGGGAGTTGAAACTCGATAAAGTTCGGAATAAATTAAGCGGACGAATATTGAACTCTCGGCTGATTCCGAAAAGGCTCCTAGAGGCGACCGGAAGTGGGAACTTCAGGCGATCCACGTTCCTCTGTTTGCAAGTCTGGCTTAAAAAATAAAAATGAAATAAAAACACGTACAAATATGTATGTTTTATACTTATAATAAAATAATGAAGTACGGTTTAACCGATATACATTCGAGGGACTTTGCACTGTACGAAAAACGTACAAGAACGGTGAATGAGCAAACGAGTGTCGATTGAGGAAGTATATCGGTACGGGGGAATTACCTGTTTCGTTTCCGTTTGTACGGATGTTTGGGAACGCGTTGCAGGCTGCCACCCACCTGTCTTCAAGGCTGAGCTTCTTTCTACCCGCATTTGGTATACGCATCGGGGGCATCACTCCATTATAGAGAGAGAGGCCAAAAGAGAAAGAGAGAGAGAGAGAGAGAGAGAGAGATGATGATGATGATGATGATGATGATAGATTTTAATATGCTCCAGTCAAACTTTCGGGCAATACGATGCAATATACAAAATAATAACAAAATAAGAACATAAATAATAATAATGATACATGAGAAAACTAAATAATACAA
>JAPYZJ010002766.1:0-24447 GCA_030522765.1 Ophioninae sp. B BG-2022a | reverse complement strand
GATCATTTTTTTCAATGTGCACACATACGGGAAAAAAAGAGAGAGAAAAAAAGAGAATTAGAAAAAAAATCAATCCGAAGAAAATCGATAAATAATTGAAAATAATTAAAGTAATATTAATATTGTGCATTCTTATTGTATTAAACGTACAATTATTTTTCATAATTATTAATTCGTTTTTTCTAGCAAGCTTTTTTATATTGTTATGATTATTATTAATGATGATAAAAATTGATAATGTGGGTCAATAAAAATCAAGGCTGTTGTTATTATTAATAACAATTAAAAGCGTCAGAGAAAAATCCTCAATTTTGTTTGGGTTTGTCGAGTTCTCTCGTAAATGAAAGTACAGAATGTTTGCTCGTGTGTAAAGATTATAATAATTATTATTATTTGTTAGAAAATAAAAATAAAATTCTGCTTTTTTGTAACGATAATATTTATTATTATTTTATGCCGGAAAACAGAAATACAAATTCATCCAATATTAATTTAGAGTCCCAGCCTTGCCTCTACCAGGTCGAAATGACGAAAAATCATGAAATGTATATTTTTGTTAAAGGGGTATAAAATGTAATTAAATTCCAATCGGAAAAACGCTTTTTCCGAAAACTATCTCGTATTTGAAATTTATTTACTTCGTCGTGCCGAACGAAAAGATTCAGTAATTTCAGTCTACATGGATGTTTTTTTCCAAAAATATTCCGAAACCCAAAAATACGCTACGTTAATTTACAAAATTTGAAAAAATTTGAAAAATTCGATTTTTTTTTTCTCAGTAGCAAGAGCTTCTCGGGCAGGTAAAAAATGAATATCTGACGGGTGGAAATTTATTATGCGCTAGTCATGGAGGATTTTCCATGTGGACCTGCATCTTCGAAGCTCCTTTTTTTTTTCATTTCTTTTCCTCGGTAAGAACCACGGGAATACCTGTGCGAGTTGCCTCGAAACATTTCCGGCTTTACGCACCCATTGTTCGAAAATTCTCTCCCTTTTTTTCTCTCTTTATCTCCGGGCGAATATGAATACGGAGAGCAGCGGAGGGAAAAAGAGAAAGACGGGGCGGGTCAGGAGGAGGGAGGGGGGGGAGGGGGCGCTCGCCCATGTAACGCAATAATATTGCGTAACATATTCCGAGTCATTAGAGCGCGAAGATTCGCGTGTACACGTTGCATTTTAACGCTGGATGTTTTTATATTCGCTCGACTGAAACGTGACCATCTGCCTTAGCTGCGGAAACCCTCATCCCTCCGCCCTCTTCATCACTCTCCAACGGATAACAATCGTACTTGTTTTTGCCTTTATCTCTCTCTCTATATATATATATATATATATTTACTTTGGTTTGGGTTTGTTCGGTTGAATTCTTATTTAATCTATTTAAGTTCTGTTTAAGTTTAAGTTTTAGTTTATTATAGCCTTGAGGTGTAGTTCGAGTTCTAGTTTATTTTAATTTTAGTTTAAGTTAGGTTCGGTTTAAGTTTAAGTTTTGGTTTATTATAGATTTGAGGTTTAGTTTGAATTCTAATTTATTTTAATTTAAGATTAAGTTACGTTCGGTTTAAGTTTAAGTTTTGGTTTATTATAGGCTTGAGGTTTAGTTTGAGTTCTAGTTTATTTTAATTTAAGTTTAAGTTAGGTTCGGTTTAAGTTTAAGTTTTGGTTTATTGTAGGCTTGAGGTTTAGTTTGAGTTCAAGTTTATTTTAATTTAAGTTTTAGTTAGGTTCGGTTTAAGTTTGAGTATTGGTTTATTGCAGATTTGAGGTTTAGTTTGAGTTCTAGTTTATTTTACTTTAAGTTTAAGTTACGTTCGGTTTAAGTTTAAGTTTTGGTTTATTACAGATTTGAGGTTTAGTTTGAGTTCTAGTTTATTTTACTTTAAGTTTAAGTTACGTTCGGTTTAAGTTTAAGTTTTGGTTTATTATAGGCTCGAGGTTTAGTTTGAGTTCTAGTTCATTTTAATTTAAATTTAAGTTACGTTCGGTTTAAGTTTAAGTTTTGGTTTATTACAGATTTGAGGTTTAGTTTGAGTTCTAGTTTATTTCAATTCAAGTTTTAGTTACGTTCGATATCGGAGGAGTATTTTTTAATCAGCAACCCTCAATTTTGAAAAAGCCAATATCCGATGGTATTTCCGATGGCTCTTTCTTATCATCACATAAACTGTTTACAATCACATAAACATTTTTATCATAAAATTCAAGCATCTATTCCCGTCTCTATGAATTCTACAAAAACAGATGTTCGATTATTCGCCGCAAACTTAATCGACGCCAAAAAAACATATTTCGAAAATTTCTGAGGTTATGTCGATGTTCGTCGTGTCCTTAAACGCAGAAAAATGAATAAAGATTTTAACAAAAGTTAACAATAGAAATTCATCCATTTATGCTGGATCTTCTACAGTAATAATACGAAACGAGAAAAAAGCTAGTCATACAGAGGTAGATTTATAAGTACAAGTACACCACACGGTATCCCGGGTGCGGTACTTGTTTCCGACGCAAGACCGTAGGGGTGTATATTAAACGCTTATGCAGAGGAGTATCAACGCGATGTCGAGGCAGAACTCGAGGGGGTGGTAGATAAAGGCTCCTGTGCAGAGATAGTCGAATAGAACGAGACTGAGAAAGATAGAGGATGAACGAAGCAGGATAAATGGGGGATGTTGTCTCGTGTCAAAGAGAGAGACGGAGAAAATGCATATACGTATTTGTAACACATAGATACACGACGAGGAAAGGGACAGGAAGGGAAAATTTGCGCGCCGGAGGCAGAACCCCCGTTGGTCGTCATGGTAACCAGCAACCCACTCCGGAGGACCCTACGATCCCCGTAACGCCGGGGTTGGTTGAAAGGGTGGCCCAGGCCGACCGGACCGGGTTAGGTTGGCCCCGACACGAATGTCACACGAAGGGGACACACAAGGACTACTTTGCTAGCTTTCGTATATCTGTACAGATATCGAGCAATAAACTGCCTGTCTCTCTTTCTCTGTCTCTTTGCTTCCTGCCTGCTTGCTCTTCCATCCCTTTTTCTCCTGCTCTCGTAAACTCTGTGTGTGTGTGTGTTTGGGTGGGTGCTCTTGCCAGCCAACGAGTCGTCCAAGATGGCCGCCTCGACACCACCATGTCAATAACACCCTCTCGGGGGTTCCACGCACCCCAGCAGCATCAGCAAACATCTACCCACCACCATCTATTCCTCTTCCTCTTCCGAATCATCTCCTCTTTGCCCAGCTATACTTCTCGTCCGTCTATCGCCTTTCCAACCTACACGTTCACGACGTCGAGTCTCTTTCATCCCGTTCACAGTTAGGAGATAGCAACTCAGAGCAAAGATATCTCTATGAAGAGTGGTAGCTTGCTAAGTGTGCACATCTACCTGGATCCAAACGACAGCCTTCATCACCCTTGGTCTTCTTCAACCCCCTACTCGACTCGCCACCATTTTCATCCCTCACTCGACCTATGTAATTAACGTCGACTTGGACCCAGCAGAAAATACGACACCAAGACTGGCAGAGGGTGAAAATGATAAAGACAACATGACTGGGAGGCAGGTAGACTGTTGGATGGAAAGACTGTTTTGGAGCCATGCAACTTGCTGACTCGCAAGCAAAATGCTGTCTCTTTAACGCTGTTTCTCTCTCCGATATGGATTCTCTCGTTCGCTTTGGCCATGGACACTTTAGTGTCCACTATGGTCCATCCCTCAAACTGGAAACCGTTGAACCCTCTTGACGTATGTCCTCTTTCTCGAGTGCCTTCGCAAACTTCGTTAGACCGCTTTTAGTCGAGGGCTTCCTGCTTTCAATTTTCTCGACTCTTCAACCTGTTTCTAACGGGGTTCCTATGGAAAAACGATTTGCAGACGAGACTTTAAGGACTTCCTGTGTTTTGGTTGATTCATGTGCGATTTTGATAACGGTCTTTTGTTTGTCTTTAATTAAGGTATTATTAAACTTATCATATCTGGGTCTACTTTTTTGTAGTTGAAAATAATGCAACAATCGATTTCGTGAAGGCTGATAAAACAGAGTTTTTGGTTCCATGGGAAACGTAGCTCGAATTTGAGCAGTTTTTTGGAAATCGTTCCTCCGTTTTCGCACCTATCGGACCATCCACTTTCTCTTAACTACGAGAGATCTTGCACCAGTTGCTTCTGGTGACCCCAAGCTAGAAAGCAATCCTTCTCTCTCGAAAATTTCGATCCTTTTGATCAACGATTCAGTATACTTGTGCGTGTGGACATGCATGTGGGAATATCAGAATGAATCAAAGAGAAATATTTTTAATTAGCTTTCTATTTTTAATATTATCAATTTTTTATGTTTTTTAGTTTTAATGAGTTTTCTGTTTAGTAGTTGGAGTAAGACGAAATGAAACGCCTAGTAAAAAACTGATCGAAGTGTTCTATTCAAATGGCGTTTTTGTTCGTTAAAAATGCGTGAATTGTCCATGTAAAATATTTTTTTGTATTTTATATATGTATTTATCAATAATTGTTGAAGTTTCAAAAATGAGGTATTTACAGCACACAAATTTTGGATTTTTCGGTTTATTGTATCACCAGCAACCGGCTAAACTACAATTTTGAATGTACATGCAAAAATAACAAAATAGCGGCGAAAATAAGAAGAAAAGAAAATGCATTTTTTCACTGCTTTTTGCCAAAAGACGAAAATAAGAATCAATTATTTTATTCTATAAAATGTTACAACAGTCATTTCAGTAATTTTGAAAATAGCACCGAGCGGTGTAAAAAAGTATTTTATAGATAACCGAATTCAAAATTGTTGTAAAGGACAAATCACGAAAACGATAAACCAACACCTAATAATGCTTTCACCATTTTGAGATATAGTTTTTGCATAAAAATATTTACTTTCAAAAAAAGTAAAAAATAAATTCTATTTTTCCAAATTTTTAAAACGAACACATTTGGTCTATGCTTTTCTATTTCCTGCACCGATAAGACTACGAAAACTTCGCCAGTCATTTTTCATAGCTTTACTTCATCAATGACGAAACATACAAGACTGCCCGAGACAAATTTTTGTTTGGGTTTGTTTTCGTGAGAATCGTGATCGTATTTGCTCATCAGAGTAAATAAAAATTCGAGAATCGTCGTTTAATCTATATATATAAAAGAAAGTCAGGTTTGTGTTACAACACTTATAACTCGAGATCTGCTGGACCGATTTTCATGATTTTTGATTCGTTTGATTCGTCTCTTCCCAAATAAGAAGAATAAACATTTGCTGTCGATTCTGTCAAATACTGAAAGTAATCATTGACATTTATCCGTGCGTTCAGAAATACTGGAAAAAGAGTAACATTAACGAGGGCGTTAATAACGGATGATGGGCAAATAAGTATGGAATCTGGTATCGGTACCAATCGAAATAAATGATACATCGTTAAAAAAGTAATTTTCTATAAAATAAGAATAACTAATGTGCTAGTACTGATTCACTGTCCGGTAACAGTAATCCTGCTTTGAAAATGATTTAATTTTCATTGTTATTAGAACTAAGAATTGTTATTAGAACTAAGAATTGTTATTAAAATTAAGAATTGTTATTAGAACTAAGAATTATTATTAGAACTAAAAATTATTATTAGAACTAAGAATTGTTATTAGAACTAAGAATTGTTATTAGAACTAATAATTGTTATTAGAACTAAAAATTATTATTAGAACTAAGAATTGTTATTAGAACTAAGAATTGTTATTAGAACTAAGAATTTTATATTTTCCAAAAAGTATAGTTCGAAACGGACAAATTGTACGAGTTGGTCGTAACAGTACTTTTTTGTTCACTTGAAAAGCCCTATCCAACGATATTTGATTCACGTTGATTGAACACAAGTGACAACCGATACCAAAATGCCCATCATCCTTTACTTCGTGTTAATAGAAGTTCGTCCGTTTTGTGTTAATTTTACTTTATTTCGTGTTAATCAAAGTTCGTTTGGGTTTATTAACACTTTGACAGGAGATTTATTGACTGTGAGGTAGTACGAAGTTCGCCGTGTCAGCCATTGGCAATTAAATGGTAAAGATATTCAAAGTAGTGAAATGGACCGTTCGATGAAAATTTGCATCGATCGATACGAGAACAAAGGAGTGATCGATTGAACGACGCGACCCAAGGACGAGAGAGTATCCGCAAGAGGGGAAAAGCTCTTTGTCGAAGCGTAACGTTGGTCGAGAGGGCGACGCGAATTTCATCAAAGACCTTGCTGCTGATGGTCTCTGGGAATTTATTAATTGGCTTTCATCGGAGTTTCCACAGCGACGAATCTCCTTCACCAGAATTCTCCCTCTCTCTGCCTCTTCGTTACTCTTTAACCAGATCGAGAACAATGACGTTTCCGTTGATTGAAACGAAGAAAGCAATTCTCGATGACCCGGTTCTCTCATCGGATATTCCCGTCATCCTCCAGGTCATCATCGGCAAACTTTCACACCAGAAAGCTCCGAAGAGTCTTTCAAGGGTGCGATAACTTTCCTGATGGACTGTATCCAGAGGGGCTTGAAACGGGAGACCAGAGGGATGAGACCTCTGTCGGGGTTTTCTCCCCTCGGGTGTTGGGGTGTGTTTCGGTTGCCTGGCAACGACACCCTCCAAGTCCGCAATCCTGATTGGCCCCTATTTCCTGTCTTAGTCGGGCATGCCACCATCCTTCCTCTTCTACCTTCTCCTCTTCCTTTTTCTCTCTCTTGGTTTGATACTCGTCCACGAAAACAAGCCCCTTCTTTCTCATCGCTAGGCATCGTCCACCCTTCCACCAATCAGTCGTTTCACTTCGTACTACCGAACAAAAAAAAAAACCCCCAACATTGCCACCCGTTGTCTCTTTCTATTTTTCTTTCTTTCTCTTTCGCTCTTTTAGAAAATCCACACACGCAGGGACGACCAAACGATTGCTCTCTATTCGTCGAGTACACTCTTCCCTTCCCCTTTGACAATATAATCCAACCCCCTGTCACGGATCGTTTGCTTGGCTTTACTACACGTGCCTCCTCGATACGACTCGAAACCTTCGTTTCCGAAACGCCCTGTCGTCAAGTATTAATCTTTCGAGCCTGTATATTTGATAATGGAACAAAAGACTTCCCTCTATGTGGTGACTACACGAGCCAATATGAACATCGTACGGAAAACCATTTACTCTTCACCGTAACCCAAACGTCGTCCTGTAGGAAACCCATACTTCGAATGACCAGACGACTCAAAATTCCGAATTTTAATGTACTGAAACTACAAAATTCGTAAACTTTTGGGTTTGTTTGGGTTTGTTTAATCTCGAGGATTTAACTAGCGAACCCAAAGAAACCCAAAGAAATTTCGAAACTTTAATGAAATTTGTAGTTTAGGACTATTTGAATTCGGAATTTTGAGCCTTCTGGTCAATCGAAGTTCGGGTTTCGTACTCAGGCTCACCCAAACGCTCATCCTACCCTTGCTTGTTCGTCGAGAATCGAAAAAAATACCGATACTTCCGGTTTTTTTTTAGTGCCACTTTTCGATACCTTTCAATTTGACGAGGACAAAAATTCGGTTTTTTTTTCGAGGTTGGAAAGTTGCGCTGAAGCGAATTGAATTTTTGGATTTTGGTAGGATTGTATTTTGGGAGGAAAAATCACTCGACTCGTAATGGATTGTGGAAAATTCATGACGAAGATAGAAATTCGATGGATTTTTGAAAAATCCTAGTTTCGTGATTTATGGAGAAATTAGAGGAGGTTGAAAGTACAGTAAAACGTTGATTATTGGAATCGACGGGATCGAGTTCTTTTCGGATAATTGAAAATTTGGATAATCAAACTGCAATATTTCGTGGCAAAAAAAAAATTGATTCTTTCGATATCATAAAATACATACATTTAAAAAGTCCAATGAGCTTATTGGTTAATTATAGTATTAATATGTTAATAATGATTACAGTATTAATAATTAAATAATTAATCATAATTTAATTAATTTAATAAATAATTATTAAAGTATAAATACATTGCTAATACAAATACATTTTTCGTGAATTGCAAATAACCATTGTTAAATTTAACGATTTTGATATCTTATTTATTGATTTTTGGAAAACCTCGACGATTTTTATTCCGCCTCGCAACGTTTCTTCGCTACCAAATCTCGCAATCGTTTTTGAAGAAATTGCATCGAGCAACATTCAAGCTGCGTTTCGTACCGTTTAATCGCCGTTTCGAAAGGCTCGAAGACCTCACCGTGAAAGGGGTCGTTTTTCTTTGGTTCATTGATATTTAGGCTAACCCAAAACCCCATTCGGATAATTGACGTTCAGATAATCGACGTTCCACTGTACAAATCCAAAAGGCTCCAAAGCTAAATTGGAGCATCAGAAAATCGTTTTTTTTTTTTTTTTAATTTCCGGTTAAAACGAGCTAAGGACTCGCGTGCTCAGGGAAAAGATGAAAGGAGAAAAAGAGACGGAGAATGAAGAAAATCGTCTTGCGAACGTTCCTTCACGATTATTTCAATGGCCTCGTTATACCTGAGGCTACCTTTTGCTTTTCGTATCAAAGGGCACTAAAGGGTGAAATACACGAGTCATCGAGTATCCTTTACCGTTTGTGTTCGCAATAAGTCTCGGTCTTTGGATAAGTCGTTTTTGATGCTTAAAAAAAAAAGAAAAAAAAAAAGAAAAAAAAAGGAAAAAAGCGATTTTTATTCTCTCATACAAGATCGTCTTTGAGGCCTTCCTCAGTCGAAGGATTAGCGTTTGGAAAATCCTATTTACCCTCGACTCTCAATAGACCGAGGGCAACGTTTAATAATACGTGGATGTGTATTTCGATGTCACTTTTATTCTTCCCTCTCTTTTGTCCAATTGTGACAAAACTTTTTTTCGTAACCCAAACAAACTGGGCTTCTTTTCAGGCAAGATATTCGAGCCCAAGGAGGAAAAGGGGAAGCAAAAATTTGGGGCTCAAATTGGCTCGAAAAGTGATCCTTTCGAAGGCAAAAAAAATTCTGCCAATTGCCAAAACACCGATGAATTCGATCTCGACGAACTCGACTGGTCCGACGACAATTTCGGCGAAATGAGGTTCGTGATATCATTCAGCCTTGCTGTTTTTTTCTCGCATCATTGTTACGCACTTTTGACAACGATTTTTATTTTTTTTTGCAACCAGCGAGGCGAAATCGATACCCAAAATTTACTACGGATCCAGAACTCACAAGCAAATCGATCAAGTCGTTCGGGAACTCCGGAAAACTTGTTACGTCGACAAAAAGTAGGAACCCTATTTATAAATTTCGAAAAAAACAGTTTTTGGGGGTTACGTAAATTTATGGGAGTTATGGTGTTTTTTTTTTGGTTTTTTTTTTGCAGTATGACCGTACTGAGCAGCAGGGACGTTACATGCATACAAGACACGGACAGAGATAAAACTCAATTATGCAACGAATTGCTCGATCCCGCAAAGGTTCTTTTGAATTTCTTTATTTTTATTTTATTTTATTTTTTCTTTATTTTTAACGTCTTATTTTCATTTTTAATATTCCAATTTTTTATTTATTTTTTTTAAATTATTGATTACGTCATTTTTATTGTCTAATTTTCATTTTCAATATTTTATTTTTGATATTTTTATTCATACTATTTTCATCCTTAATATTTTCTTATTTTTATCGTCTAATTTTTATTTTTAGTATTTTACTCTCATTTGTAATGTTTTTATTTTTTATTATTTATTTTTATTATTTATTTTGTTATTTTTATCGTTGCGTTTTTATTTTTAATATTTGTTCCTCTTCTACTAAGAAAAATTCTCTTCTGTTTTTATTTATTTTCAATTACTCAAAACTTCTTTTTTCCTTTATCATCGCCCAAAATTTTTTTCGATGTCCATCCAGTCCTGCCGTAATTGAATTAATTATACCAATTTAATTCGACGAATTGTGAAAATGTGAAAATTGACAAAAAATTGAGAACCAATTTTGATTTTCATGCAGAAATGTGGGTGTCCTTATTACACGGACGATAACAAGTACAAAATCGGCTCGAACTCGGGACTGAACGCTTACGGAGTCAGAAATCCGTGGGACATCGAAGATTTGGTACTGGCTGGCAGAGAAGCACGGGCTTGCCCATATTTCGCTGCGAGAGCTCTGATGACCGAAGCTGACATTATATTTTGCCCGTACAACTACATCATCGATCCCGTTATTCGAGAAAGTGTAAGCATCTCTTTTTTTTTTTTTCATTTTTTGCTGATCGAAAAAACATTGTTTTTCCACCAAAATTTGTATTCTCCGGCGATTTTTTCGAATAATCTCGAAATGACAAAACTCAAAAAAAAAGACAATGAATTTCAAATCATAGATATATTTGATGATGAAAAATGTATAAAAATTAATTTGGAGCTGAATAATATTTGGTTGGACGTCAATGTTTAAAACGATTATGACGGGCCAGGTAATCATTTTATTTTGGTTTGCGTGTTTTGGGATGAAACGTCGGTTTTTTGACATTTGACTCAATTTTGAAAAATAAGAAAATCGCACGCGATTAATGAAATACTGAAATTCTAAATTCAATATAGTTAATGAAGTAAATAATTGTTAGAAATCATTAAATAGAATTCGTGAGATTGCGAATACAATAAAAATCAGTTTCTGAATATTATAAAGTTAAATTCCTGTATTTAATAAAAAATGAATTCGTGAATTCAATAAAAATGAATTTGTGAATTCAGTAAAATTCAATAAAAATGAATTCGTGAATTCAATAAAATTCAATAAAAATGCATTCGTGAATTATTAAAAAATTCAATAAAAATGAATTCGTGAATTATTAAAAAATTCAATAAAAATAAATTCGTAAATTATTAAAAAATCGAATTTTAATTCCACCTCTTTCGGGAGCAGGTAATTAATAACGAGAATGAATAATTACTCAAATTTCCTTTATTATCGGTACCAATCAAGTACAAAATATGGAAGTCGATCAAAAGATTATTATTCGTTTTTTTTTTAATGTTAACGTTTATCAGATGCAAATCAATCTCAACGGCAGCATAATCATACTGGACGAGGCTCACAACATCGAGAACATATGTCGAGAATGTGGCAGCGTTTCGTTGGCTACCGACGAGTTCGAAACCATTATAAAAGAATGCGAGAGTGTTATTCAAATGGCAACGATACACAAACACTTCAACGTTGTCGCCCATGTCAGCGTCGTCGAAAAATTTGCCGAGAGCCTCCACAAATTCGTCACCACGATCCACTTGAAACAGCAGGTAAAAATTCGCCATACCTGTAATCGATAGCGTTGATTAAACATTTAAATATTTAGTAAAACTTTGGATTTTTTGTTAGAGGTCGAAATTCTATTTCACTTGAATCCTAGTACATCAAAATCATGGATTTCTTTTTACTACGCCTAATATATTCCGAATTATTGAAAAAATCATGGATGTTTTTTTCCTACGCCTAATATATTCCGAATTATTGAAAAAATCATGGATGTTTTTTTCCTACGCCTAATATATTCCGAATTATTGGAAAAATCATGAATTTCTTTTTACTACGCCTAATATATTCCGAATTATTGGAAAAATCATGGATTTCTTTTTACTACGCCCAATATATTCCGAATTATTGAAAAAATCATGGATTTCTTTTTACTACGCCTAATATATTCCGAATTATTGGAAAAATCATGGATTACTATTTACTACGCCTAATACATTCCGAATTATTGGAAAAATCATGGATTACTATTTACTACGCCTAATATATTCCGAATTATTGGAAAAATCATGGATTTCTTTTGACTACGCCTAATATATTCCGATTTTCGTTCAGAAAAACAGCGATTCGTTGAACAGCGACGCGTGGACCGGTGTCGATTTCGTGAACGTCCTCGACATCGAGAAATCGGCAACGTCATCGGACATCACGGAGTTCATAAGATCGGCGCGCGAATGCGTGAGCATGCACGCAATGGCGAAAGAACTTTTGCGAACGGGAAGATCGAGTGTGCCGACTTTGTCGCACGAGGTGATAAGAATCGTCGAGAAAATTCTCTTCGCTTTGAAGATGATAACTTCAACGATTCACGCGAGCGATTACAGAGTTATCGTTCGACAAGTGCTTCAAGGGGTAAGCGGAGATCGTTATGAACAACGATGACAATCAAGAAACGAAAAAGCGAAAAAAAAAACAAAAAAATATATAAAATATCGTTCATTCCATGCAGTACAAGAAGGACAGATCGCTGGAATTCATGTGCATGAATCCGAGCGTGATATTCGCCCCGATTTGCGAAATGGCGAGATCGGTTATACTGGCTTCCGGAACTCTCGCACCTACGAACTCGTTCCAGGGTGAACTCGGAGTTAAATTTCCTTTTACGATACAAGCGAATCACGTGACGCCGAAAGAGCAAGTCTTCGTTAAGTGCGTGTCGAAAGGACCAGCTGGGACGTCACTGAGAGCAACTTATCAAAATGTCAATACTTGGGGATTTCAGGTAAGACATCGAACCCATCAGGTTAGTTAGGAAACACGAACTTCGATTGATCAGAAAGCTGGAAATTCCGAAACTACAAAAATTTCGTAAAGGTCATGCCAGAGAAAGCACAAAATTTGTTTGGGTTTGTTTGGGTTCGTTAGTTCGATTTTAAACCCTTGATTTTAAATAAACCCAAACAAGTGGAAAAATCTACAAAATTTGGAGTTTCGGAATATTCAAATTCGGAATTTTGAGCCTTCTGGTGATTTTCATTTTTAAATATCGTTGATGTTTCCTTATCAGGACGATCTGGGTGGAGTTCTCCTGACGGTTTGTCAAGCCGTGCCTCATGGAATCCTCATGTTTTTCTCCTCATATTCCGTGATGGGAAATCTCATAAACAGATGGAAAACGAACGGCTTGTGGAATCAATTGGCGAGATTCAAAGTGATATTTCAGGAAACTCGAGGTGGGGCCAACGTCACGACGATGATGGACGATTATCGGGCCGCCATAGAAAACACCTCGGAAGGACCCGTAGGCGCGATCACGGGCGCTCTTCTTTTTGCCGTTTTCCGAGGCAAAGTCGCCGAAGGCATTGACTTCAGCGACAACGAAGCCCGATGCGTTTTAACCGTGAGTTTTGAGATTTTCGGCATCGCTTCATTTTGAATTTTGCATTAGGGGCTTAACGATGATGGTAATGGCTTCATTGATGATAGTAAACTTGAGTGATACTTTGGAACAGGTTGGAATCCCGTACGCTGTGAGAAACGATCCTAGTACCGACATGAAGTTCCAGTACAACGATTTAAACCGAAAAAAGGGTTTGTTGTCAGGCAGCGAGTGGTACAGCATCCAAGCGTTCAGAGCTCTCAATCAAGCGTTAGGACGCGTTATCAGACATCAGAACGACTGGGGCGCTATCCTTCTGATCGACGAACGGTATGGTTTTATTCGTTCGAGAAAGCTTCGAGCAATCGATCAATACTCTCTCTCTCTTTCAGATTTCTCGATTCTCGGAATGTGAATATGCTGCCAGCCTGGGTACGAACGATGGTAAGAATTCAATTTTTCATATTCAAAGTTTGTCTTTGATCTCTGTTGAAATACGATTCTTTGAACTTCCAGTGGCTCCAACAGACTGGCATGGATACGGATCTGCGCCAGTTGCTCAAGTGTTTCGTCGCGAAGCAAATAAAGCGCGAGAGGGGGAAAAACCGAATGTTAGCTAGCAAGAGTTAACGAAAGCGGAGAATTACGGAAACCTCACTGGAAGGTCATCCACTATTATTACATCAATCGAGAATACGTACACGAAATACGAACTCGTCGTTTATACAGCGAAAGACAAACCAACTTCACGCGTCATTCGTGTCTCTCTTTTCCAGCAGTCTCAGCTGTTTTTTCTTCATTCTCTTTATCTTCGCTGTGTTTTTTATCTACGATGAAAAAGAGAAAATAAGTTAACGATCGAAGAACACGCCGGACTGATATGATAGACACGATGAGGAACTTACGACTTGAACAACTTCGCTCTTCTTTCTGTTCTCTTCCGCTCTCTTGAGATTTTCTATCCGTCGCTGCTTCTTAGCTTCCTTCTGAGCCTTTCTCTCCGCTATGATGGCGCGCGACTGCTCCTTCACTCGCTTGAGATCCTCGCGCAACTTTTGCTTCTTCTCGAAGGAGATTCTTATGCCGCGGGTCTTTACTATCGAAGAAAACCTGCGGCAAAAAACAGCGTCGTATAAAATGGCAAAGAATAGCTAGGAACTTGGATAATATCTTACGTGTATTGTTTATGTCTTTTTTTTTATATTCAAACGTCACAGTTTCAGTGACTGCGGAAGAGCGAATGCTAAATGGAATTTGCAAAATGTTCATCCGGAATAAGTATTAGTATGATAATATAAGTATAAAATTGATATTTGGTAATCTGCATTGTTAATCGTCATCGTTCCCTTTTGCTTTCCCACTCGGCTGGACAGAATATTCTTAAGACTCAAAATTGCACGCGTATCAATGGTTTCAAAGAAAAGTCTGATCAAGACCAATCGGAGCGATCCGGTTTCCTTCGTTTCAGAGTACAGCGAAATCGTACCTTTGTTTCTTCTCCTTCCATATTCTGCCAGACTTTGGTTTGCCTCTGGGAACTTCTGGTTCTCTCGAGATTTTGGCCGGTTTTTTGGGTACGTCCGTACTCGGAGCTACCGTAGTTTTTGCACCATTAAGGAGATCCTCCATCGTCGTCACTTCGACCACCGATTCGCTCATTGTAAGTCTAGGAACATAAAAATGTCCGGTTTATTTATCTTTATCGTCGAGCAGTTTACAGGTTATGTTGTGGAGACGATGAACGTTTGTTGATAATGTGTGCATAAATACAAATTTGTAGTGGTGAGACGTTTTTGATAATTGAACAATAAATATTATTGTCAAGTTTTACTAAACCTTGTTCAATTATTGAAACGGCAATCCATAAACAAAACGAGGTTAACTCACGCGGACTTGCTTGTATCGATACGCTTGCTATCCTCGGTGTTTGATAGTTATCTTTTGGCCTCTGCACAATGCGTGCGATTGGCGATGAGCGATGTCCAACCGGAGCTCTACTTCTCTAGTAAGTTTCCAGAATGGAGATTTACTTCTCTGGGGAGTTTCCGGAATAGCCTGATAGATAAGTTACCGATTGTCGATAAGTTACCGGCTTATCTGTCGATAAATTATCACCTCGACTTGGACTCTTCTATATTTTTCTCAATGCTTCATGGTTTGTGACCCCATAAAAATTAGTAATAAACGAAAACTGTGTTTTTGGTCTAATTATCATCAAGGTCGGGACCAATTTCAATCTAGCAGGCAATTATGCGCCGATTACGAGTTTTCCCACAAACGACTTGCAAACATTATCTAAAAAGATTAAAAAAATCTCTAAGATTTAAAAAATTCTCCAAAACGATGTTTTTTAAAAAGTTCAATCGCCAAGTTCAGACAGGTATCGCCCCCGTCGTCGAGCTCGGTAAATCCGTTCTCTCTCTTCTCGGACGACAATAAAGACGCGAAGAAAGCCGCGTTCAAGGCCCGGGCGCGGAACGAGATTGAATCCCGCGTTCGGAGAAAATTCGCAGCGGCGCGATCGCGCAGGCTCCTCAATTCGTGGCCCTCTCTTCCAACCCCTCAAAGATAGTGCATCCACCCTCGCAACAATTCGCCACTTCATCGTTGCTCTGCCTTTTTTTTTCGCGTACCCCATCCGCCGCCAGTTTTTTGTCAAAAATTGAAATAGCCAATCGGTAGCATCCTAGGAGGCGCCAGGTGAATCTTACGCAATAAAAACCGTTGATCGAGCTTAAATTCTTATCGCTGAGCTGCGGAGGCATCCTGGAAGTATCGATTCGGTCCAGAGGTACTCGCCCATCTTTCCGTCGTCCTTCAAGCTCGAACGCGCGTCCAATCGTTCACCTGTGTCAAAAGCTTCGCTCGTTCGCGTGTTTTGTCGAAAAGTTGTTTTTTTTCTCCATAGCAGCCGAAACAGAGGTCAGGGAGGTTATTTAAAAGATAAATACGAGGCAATTGAAAGTTGGGGTGGAAAGGGGCGAGAGACAACTACTGCACGGCTAGAAAGCAAGAGAGAGAGAGAGAGAGAAAGATAGAAGTTTGTTCCGAGTGCGGGGGCGTCGAGCGTGTGTGAGAGGCAAACCAGTGGGAGTCGCGAGGCCGTTCGCGAGTACACGTGATTTCTCGTACAAAACAGAGTGTTCGTGTTCTCTCAGTACCGAGACGGCTTCCGAGCTCTCCGGACTGTTGCGGTAACGCGGACAAATAAAGGAACGAAAAAACATCCATAAAAAAAAAAAAGCAAAAAATCAAGCACAATTAAATAGCCCCGCGGCGTCAACGGGAAGCAGAGGAAAACCGGAAATAAAACAAATAGCAAATGTTTCGCGACGTGCGTGACAACGACACGTGACGCGTTTTTTGTTTGTGCGCTCGCGAGGTGTCTCTGTGTGTGTGTGTGTGCACATGGCGCGCGCGCCCACGTAAAAAACATCGGTGAAACAATAATTGTGTCGGTGATAAGCGACTGGCGAGCATTCCCGTTTCGTCTCTTCCGACACACTCGAGACTCTCTCCGGACTTCTCCTGAGGCGCTATTTTTCTTCAAAAACTTCAGTCACCTCCGCTTCGTTTTTCTTCTCGGTTGAATTATCTTTTGTAATATTTCGGTCGGCCGCGCGCGTCGCTTCGCGCAACCTCGTCAAGATGGAATTCAGATTCAACGTGAACAGACTATTGCCACGGAAAATCAACAAGATCAGTCACACTCTGATACCGGAGGATTTCAGGGGCGATCGACGCGAGTACAAGTTAGTACATGCGTACGTGCGTGAGACACGTGCCGTCGCGCGATCTTTTTACCAATTTATACTACAACTCTTTTTATCTCCCTATGCACGTTTTCTTATCTGCGTTTTGCTCTCTGCCATAATATCACGATCGATCGATTTTTTTACGTCACTGTCAACAAAAAAAAACACGCTTTCGTTTTGAGGGTGACATCGCGACTGCACGGGCGATTCAATTTCTCCACACGGAGGGGTAAACGTGTTGACCCGAAAAGTGGCCGACTTTGACTTTTCAGATTCTTTTTTATGAAACATTTCAATTCCGATGTCATTTAAATGTCATTGGTCACTCGATTAATTCAAGAGTCATTCAATTATGATAACGTTATGTTTTTAAAACTTGGGCACAGTTTTTTAATATTTACAGTCTAATTAGTCTACTTTTCATGATTCTTAATTAACATAATTTATTTATTCATTTTTATCATCAATTATCCTTCTTTTTTTATCTTCTTAGTTCTAACCTATAACTTTTCGTGTTTTTTTACGTATTATCCGTTCCTATCACTAGCTTTGGGTTCGTTTGGGTTTGTTTGGGTTTGTTGCATGAGTTTGAGTTTCTTTGGATTTGTTTGGGTTTGTTTGCGTGTGTTTGCGTTTTTTTGGGTTTGTTTGAGTTTATTTGGATTTGTTTGGGTTTGTTTGCGTGTGTTTGGGTTCGTTTGGATTTGTTTATGTTTGTTTGGGTTTGCTTGCGTGTGTTTTGATTTGTTTGGGTTTGCTTGCGTGTATTTCGATTTGTTTGGGTTCGTTTGGGTTTGTTTCGATTTGTTTGGGTTCGTTTGGGTTCAAGCATGAATAAAATGAGAAGTAATGAAATCATTGTGAGAAGGGGAATAAACGTGATAAAAAAAAAGGCTAAAGTAAGCGGACGATCGAGTATGTTTCTAACGATTAACTTGGGACTTTCACCGTGCATTGCAACCGGGCGACGTGAATGTCAGGCTGCATTCGCAATGCTTCGCTCAGTCAAAAATTGTATACCCCAAAACTTCCGCATATGTTTCCCAACAATTGTAGACCGCGCGGGTATAACGGCGGATGATAAAGTCACCGGACGGTAAATGCCTATTGTGTGTCCACGTTCTCATAGCGATCAACAATTAACGTCATCTAGGGCCGAGAAGAGGATGTGCGTTCATACACGGAGGTTATTTTGCAATTCGTGATCGTACCTGCGCGTTCGCGCCTTCCCGGATCGCGAACGAACGCGCGGAAGGTGGGCGGACGAGGGAAAAAAAAAGCGAGAGAAAGATAGCTGGACGAGTCGTTCCGAAAGATCCAGAAACAGATAAATAAGGAAACCAAATTGAATTTTCAAAATTGCCTCCGCAATTCAAAGCTATTCACATTTCTGCTGCGTCGTTGTGTCGAAAAAGGTCTGATACAGTCGTACGACCAAGATTGCCGGCTGGTTATTGAATCGAAGCTTTTAGCCCATATATTAGGTCTACCGGAAAGTTCTGTCCGTTTCTGTGACAACAATTTTCGACACGTAGGCACATGTTTATTTGGAGCATGTCCGGCTCTTTGTTTATGTATACATTAAATTATTATAGGTTATTATTATTATATTATTTTACTATATTAGGTAATATCAATTAGTATTAATCCTTAATTGTATATAATTAATTATATTAATCAAAAATGAAAAAGATATGGAACAAGCACTGGTTCAATTTTTCCCTTCAAAAGATGAGCCAATTTTCAAAAAATGGAATATACAAATTGTCCTCGCAAGAAGTCATTAATGATAACGGCAATCGTATTATTTGCGAAAGTTTCTTAACCGGTAAGAAAAATTTGTATTTCGTTTTATTCCAAAAAGACGATAAGAATTTTCCGGTAGACTTATAGAAAAAGAAAATTGGAGAGACTGTGAACGAAATAGAATATTTACGGGAGGAACGAAATACTTTCCAAGATTCACACGATTGAGCAACTTCACAGTTGAAAAACTGCCAGCCGTGAAGATCTCCGATCTATTCGCTTCTGAGCGGTTGTTTCGACGTTTCTTTTTCTTTCCTTCTCTCTCTCTCTACTATTCCGTTCCACTTGTCAGATCAGGCTTTGTGTACGTGGCGGCAAATCCATCCGGAAGTTCGCGAACCGCTTTGGAGATTCTCCTCGGCCTAATGACCATCACGATGATGATGCTAGTCCGCGTATTACTGCGCCGTGGGGCCGACGAGGGTGGGGGGAGATTAAAAAAGAAAAAAAAATGTCCGTGTCAAACCAGCGTAAAAATTGTCTCGCTGCTATTGCGGAAGAAAAAAAAGAATGGGAGTGGGGAGGGTTGCGCAGAGCTCCTTTGTGTTCTCGTCTTATATATTGACAAAGCGGTCGCAGTCGAGATTCCACTTCCGGTTTGCGGCAGGTTGTACGCGTCTGATACGCGCCAGGTAGCGGGATAAATACCGAAATCAACGTTATTCTCGAAGTCCCGCTGTCGAGCGTGATGACGCACTCTTCGTATCCCTGACTAACACTAGAATGGATTTTTCGTCAATTCCACAAAGCCTGATCTTCAATTTGTCCAAAAAAATGTAAATTTCTATGACAAAAACTACATTTGAGAATTAGTGAGGTTATGTCGACGATTCACGTATATCCGTAAAAGCAAAAAGATCGCGAAGCTCGACGCAAACTGCAACGAAAATTTGTCACGTCGGCCATCTTTAAAGTGGCGCTTCATGCGCCGTTCATCACCGCCGCCTACAGGCGTTCGGCGCAGTTACGTTAGCACCCTCGGCACGATACAGACGGAAGCGTCAAGTGGCCAAAAGATGAAAAAATTCTCCTCGCATTTTTCCTCGTGTGTGGTCGTTCAACGTTCGTTCAAAAGTTCAACTCGAGTGAACGATTTATATCGAAGATTTTACATTATCGAGCATCCGATTAATTCGCTCAACATTGTAGAATCCCTCTTGTATTTCCAAGCCCCGTTGCTCGTATTGCATTAAACAGTTCCACAGGTGTCTTCTCGCGGTTGAAGGCTCACCACAATGTGGCGATAAAGCGCGTATACGTTCCTCGTCTTCTCTCGTCCCGATCTCGTATCTCTTCTGAAGCGTGAACGAAAAGAATAAAACAGCGCCTCATCCCCCCCTCTCGCCGCCTCTTTCCCATTCTGCGCGCGTTCTTTCCTGCTCGCTTTTCTCTCCCTCTCGCGGTATCCCGTCTCGTACCGTCTTCGCTTATACTCGGATGGTAAATAAATAATTAGGCACAATTCTCCGTTACGATAATCGCGGTGAAAGTTTCCGAAAGAATTCTCGTCGAAGAGAGACAAACAAAGGGAAAAAAAAATTATACAATCGTGATATTCTCATCCGCTCAAGCTAGCGGAACGATGAAAAATTTCTCGATCGTTACTTCATCACCTCCGCGAACATCGCCGCGCAGTGACTCGACGAATGATTCACTTCGCTTCTCATTTCTCACGGAAACTCGAAAGTTACAGAAGAGCGCGAGGTGGCGCGACGGAAGGAAAAGGAAGAAGAGGGGGGGTAGAAGAAGCGGAATAGTTGACGCCACACCGCAATGCGATCTCCGTTCCTAAGTTCTTGAGCCATCTGCGTTGATACGAATATTAGCTGATAACCGCAAATTTATCATGGAAACTTCGCGTGGTTTATTTGTAATGTATAAAACACACTCGGGCGTTATATTACCGCACTTAAAGACGTAACGTGGATTCGTTAAAACCGTGGAATGAAATTTTAGGTTAGGCGACGTAAGGCTAGGGAATCGTGGGAAGAGTTTCACGCGAGGAGTATTATGTAATAGTCCTAACCTAGAAACGAACGCAGCAATTTTTCTTTTAATTCTCACTTTTAGCTATTATCTTTTTCATTGAGATTTGTAAATAAAAAAAATGGTGATCGTGATTTTCGTAGCTCGGTCCACTGACCGAAATTTCAGACATCGAGAAAAATAACTTTTCGTTACATCGCAAAGATGCAATTCCGAACGTCCCAAAATTATAAATAAACATTTCATTGTTTTTTTTTTAATAAATAAGAAAGGTAGATTGGATTTTAAAGTAACTTTAGTATAGGTATACTAGAATATACTAAAATACACTAGAATACACGAGAATACACTAAAATATATATACTGGAAATATATTAGGTGTAGTAAAAAGAAATCCATGATTTCTCCAATATACAAAATAATGGATTTCTTTTTACTACACCTAATGTACTATCAGAAATGCACCCGCGCATTGCCGGTGGATAGCTTCCCAGGAATCCGTCGCTTTTTCACTCCACGACTCGAAAGTAACAACCTCGCGGGTCACGCACCCGCGTGACGATGCTTTCGTCAGAAATCGATTTTCGGAAAGTAAGGCAACGGATAAGGGACACTGTACCAGAAATCGCGTGACCAGCAATAATCCAATAGTGCGGTACACCTTTTTTTTTTGACCCTTTACTCTTCTCGCTCTTCCGCTCTACATCTTTTCCAATCTCCAGTAGCGGTATATCGTCACATCTCTACGTTTCTTCATTTGTTCCGAAATCGGAAACAATTGCTCTGTAAAAAAATAGATACCGATCTAACCCAAATGGATATTAATTATTCGTCATTTCTCATAAATTAATTGCGAGAAAAATAATTAAAATAAATATTAATATATATTTTGTTAGTTAAAATCATCGAATTTGTAAATCCATATAAATTTGTAATTTGTAATAATATGTCATTTGTAATTTGTAATGTTCTTTTCTTTTAAGTTTTTGTAATCCCAAACCTTGTTCATTAGGAAGTTTTGGGTTTTTTTCGTTTTTATGTTTTTTTCTCTCTAACCCAAATAGATATCAATTATTCGTCATTTCTCATGAATTAATTACCAGAAAAATAATTAAAATAAATATTAATATATATTTTGTTACTTTAAATTATCGAATTTTTAAATCCATATAAATTTGTAATTTGTAATTGATAATGTTCTTTTCTTTTAAGTTTCTGTAAACCCAAATCTTTTTTATTATAAAGTTTTGGGTTTTTTCGTTTTTATGTTTTTTTTTCTCGCTAATTGCATTGAAGCACTTGGGGTAGTGTTCGATGGCCGGAATAATATTCCACGCCCTAAGGTGTATTTCCGTGAAAGATTCAACGCAATCGATTGAGTATCTGTCACAACATACTTCGCGCAAGCTTACCTACCGCTCGACGAGTCTTTCAAAAGTGTCTCTGCATCGGGTTTTCATTGAAAACGACCTCTGATGGAACTTCTCTGATAGGAGGAATAAATAAACGCTAAACAAAGCAACTTCCACACTTTTGTATCCACATGAACACATATAGGACTGGCAGTTGTCAACTTTGAGTTTTTGAGGACACGTAGAAAATATGAACCCCTCTGAATGAATAAACCGCCCTATCTCAAGGATGAAACATTTCAATCGTAAAAATAAAGCATCAACTTCAGCGTTTATAAATTCTGTAGAGAAAAGTGTTTGTTTGGGTTTGGTTTCGAAAATTTGTGGGGTACGAGGTTTTTTCAAAAAAATCAAGTGACCTTTTCCTTTTTCGAAAAAAAAGGAATATTACATTCGGGTAGGTAATAATTATAAACTAAAATAAATTATTCATTCATTGATCATCCATTACTAATTTATTATTATTCATTATTTAATTATAATGAAATAATTATTCGCTCGAGAAATTCCGAATAAAAATATTAGGCCAGCCAATAACGAGTTACGTTCATGGGTTGAGGTTTGATTAATTTTTATCAAGCGCAATTGATTATCTCTATACTTATTGACGCTTTGTTATCCACATTTTCTCTGCTTTTGTTTTTTATCGATTAATAGATCTCGTACGTCGATCATCCACGTTTAAAAGATATGAATTGTTAAATAACATGAATTATTAATTAATATGAATTATTAATTAACATGAATTATTAATTAACACGAACTATTAATTAAAATGAATTATTAATTAACACGAATTATTAATTAAAATGAATTATTAATTAACACAAATTATTAATAAAAATGAATTATTAATTAAAATGAATTATTAATTAACACGAATTATTAATTAAAATGAATTATTAATTAACACGAATTATTAATAAAAATGAATTATTAATTAACACGAATTATTAATTAAAATAAATTATTAATTACCACGAATTATTAATTAGAATGAATTATTAATTAACACGAATTATTAATTAACGTGAATTATTATTTATCAAGCTCCATTGATTACCTTTAAACTTTTTCCTTATTAACGATTGTTATTTTCATTTTGATGGTTTTTCTTGCGTTTTAGTGAATGTCAACGACTGGTGTCCCGAGTATTGGACGACATGGGCGAAGCATCCGCAAACGCCCAAGGACTGAGTAAGCCGATAACGAGTGCCGCGAAGCTCCGTGATACCGATCATCTCGTCTACCTTCTCGTCGACAGCCAAGGAAACAAGTAAACGAAAACATTTTTTCTCTCCATCCCCCTTCAACTTCATTAGCTTTCATTAATTCATCATTCTCCCCCGTTCTACCATTTGCCTCAATTTTTCATCCGGACGACTTCCGGAACCGGAAAATCGTTTATTTTAATTTTTTTTTTTATGCTTTTTTGTATTTCTTCATCCGCTACGACCTCGTAACCCGGATGAAAAAAAAAACGAAAAAAATATACGTGACGAGTTCGCGTCTGTATACGAGCACGAGTATTTTTAGGGCTGTAGAGCGAGAGAAAAACGTGTTACGAGGCTGGTTGGATCGATGACGAGAGTCCCGGGCTCGTCTAGACCGTGAGTCGCCCTCGAGGGGAAATGCCCGTGCCGCTACAAGAGACCACGATAGATAGAGTCAGCGAGGAAAAAATACGAGGAAAAAAAAAAAGAGTGATCGTCTTAATCGCTGACACTTTGATTGCTTCCTCATCACTCAAACGGGGAATGACGTTGAAGAAGAGTGAAGGTGGGGGAGGGGGGGGCAATAATTCTCTTCTTTAGGGAAAAAATGGGGAATTCCGTTCACAAAAAGAAAAAAAGGGTAAAATGGAGAGTTGGGCGTGAAATTCTGAGTCGATTGATATAAGCATGTATGGTTCCCGGATCAACCCCTTAATTTTTATTAATTTTTAGCCTCGAAATAATTATTATATTTAGACGTTTAGTGTCATATCGAAGGTTCATGACGATGTATTTTTATACCTTGAAGATAAATCCACAATTTGGCTCGCATTGAACTCTCCATTTCTAGGGAAAAATGTCGAAAAAATATTCTGGAAAGGTTTTTCGTATTGTCCTAGTCTAATTTTGCACTTTCGGCAAAATTTCGGGTATATTCGTAATCAGCGGACAATTTTCGATTAAATAGACTCTTTTTAGAGTTTAAAAACGGAAAAAAATTGTTTTCGATTTTCCCGGCCACTTTTCCGGAATCTCGAAAATCACGAAATTTCAAAAGGTCGTAGGGTGAGCTTCTTATATGCTATGGAGATTTATTGGGTGTGTTTGGAAAAGGTTTTTGCCTGACTTAAATAATGGCGTTGGATT
>JAPYZJ010002765.1:0-34370 GCA_030522765.1 Ophioninae sp. B BG-2022a | reverse complement strand
TTGATCTGGGACCCATACATGCTTATATCAATCGTCTTAGAATTTCACCCCCTACCTCCCATTTCAAGGATGACATTTTTAGCTGGGACACCCTGTATACAGGTTGGCAGGACCTCCCACAAGCTTCGAAAGAATAGGAAGCATATACGATACATGTATTTTCATTCTTTCGTTCGGCTTCGATCTTAGCTGCGTCAGTGACGGTGCGAGGGGACCCGTGGATGCTCCAGAGATCACTCAGTAGTGATAACCAAAGAGAAATCACTTCAATGTTCTTACATATGTAAAATACACCTTCATACATCTCTATAGAAATCTGTCTATATCATACGATATATACGGACCGGAAATTTACCAATGACACAAAAAAATGGTTTTCACTCGAAAAAAAAAGAGGTATTTAAAATAGGGGTAATACATAAAGAAATCCATGATTTTTTTATAATAGATAAGATTATTTTACTCAAAGATAAGATAGATATTATTTTTATTATTTAGTTATTATTATTATTAGTTAATTATTAGTCAATTAGTTAATAGTTATTACTATTAGTATTATTTTTGTCACCTTATTTTTTGAACACACCTCATATATAACCGGAAGTGCCAGGCCCTGCTAGTCTTGACAATTACATCTCTGAGTAATGGTAACGCAATGTCCAATATACTCATACGGTAAGTAACGCGGTACGAAGACTACATACTCTCCTCAGGACTAAGCGGCAAAAGAGAAGAAGCAGGTGGGAGAGGCCAGGAAAAGAGCGTGCCGGAAGTGAGCAGGTGACTGGTAGTTCCGCGCCATCGAGCCCTGTTCCGCGCCATGGGCCCTGAAGATCAGTTCGTACAATACCCTACACCTCTTATGTCGTTTCATGTACATGTGCACGTACCAATACGCGTAAATAAACACACATGGATTTCTTTTTACTTAGGGGAGAGAGCGGTGACAAACGTAACCGAATGCTTCAAAGTTTCAAACGTAAGTATTTACTGTTACGTATTTTTTTTGTATAGTAATAAATTCTGTTCTATTTCTTTATATACATATATTGGTTAATTAAGTATATATCTACTTATTAATAATTGCCCTTTTGTAGTCAGTTAAGTAAAAAAATAAAAGGGTATCTATCCATAGCAAAAAGGGCAGTCGCCCCAATTTTTCGCAGTGTAGGTGCCCTTAGGGGCATCTATCCCCCATAACCTACACATATTATGATAGCATATTTTTTTAATTATTATTTTTATTTTGATATAATTCTTATTGCGTTTTCATATAGATCTCTACTGATGATTTGTAATGTTCTTTGAGGCTTTATACCACCATAGTGTTGAAAATATATTTCAAGTATTATGTTGTATATTGAATGTGTATTTTTATTTGTTTCTACTAATCACAAGTGAACCATGCCACGAAGATATAAAAGAAAGGGAGGAGTACGACCTCGTATAGTTTTATTGCTCAAGATTTGGCAAACTGAAAGCCCTTTCTAATTCGACCTCAATTAAGGACAAAATTTAATTTATTGTTATATTTTGAAAATTTTAGATATTAGCTTTTTATTAAGTATTTTAATTCTATTTTTAATATTACCTTGCTTGTCTGCTTGTGCACATTAAAAGTTGGAATTTTTTTTTTCTTAAGCAAATGTTAAATTTAATTATTTTTGGGGATATCATTATAACAATTACCTAAACAGTACAAATAGAACATATCAAAACTATGTATTATACTTATTTCAATCTATAGGGTGTCTATCACAGGCATCTATCCTCCTCAGCATTTTCATAGTGAAGCATCTATCCATATAGGTAGGCATCTATCCTCAAAAAAATGGGTTTCCAAAAACTCAATTTATGCAGAATCTGTTATTGTTAAATCAACAAAAACGAGTCGTATTGCTAGTACAAAGATCAAACTTTTACCATTCATGGAAATTCTTCATGAAAAACGTACAGTTCTAAAATTAGAAAGTCTTTTCAAAAAGTGGAGCAACTATCCCGATTTTACCCTATACTTTGCATATATAACTAAAGCATACAATAATTAAAAAAAAAAAACGATGCTTACGCCCTAGACATTTTTCTAGCACTTTTTATCACAGTAGGTCGTACAAACTAAGTTCTTGCCAATTGCCACGAAATAACCTAAGTGACATTGACAACTGATTAGTGATATGTGTTGCCATATAGAAAAAAATAAAAAAGTAGTATTCAATGCCATTACTAATTATTAGAAAAAAAAAACTAAAAAATATATTTAACTATGGTATAAAATCACTAGACATATGTCGACCACAGGTGACACTGGGAATGGACCGTGGTATTTGTTGGAATGATCATATATGGGAGTATAGCGAATATGAGCAAGCGCAAGAGACCAGATCTCTGCGCACATCGCAGGCATACAGCAAGTAACGTTCCATCTTTATCCCAATGTAGTTCTCTCTCTCTCTCCGTCTGTCTGCTCGAGCCTCGTTCATCTTTCAGGCTGTTAATGCCGGTTGGGTCTGGTCACGACATCCCAATCATTCTCACGTGGCCCCAAAGAATGTTAGCCTCCTCCTTGCCAGAAACATCGGCCAGGTTACAACTCACGTGCTATATATATATACGCATATAAGTATGTATATATGTAGATAATTTACGTATCCAGACATACATTTATAATATTACGTCTGTTTGGTACGACTCTCATCAACGTCATCTTCGTTATTTGCATCGCCGTGGAATTTTCCTCGTCACAATAATGGGCAAACGTCGAATTAGCATCCTGCGCTACCGTGAACGAGGGCCAAGTATATGGTATAAACTTCGATGCCCCGTGAACTTTCTACCGCGTTCCCTCCGACTCTTACGATCTTACACGACTATCTTGATCTATCTTTATCCCTCCCTTCCTCCCTCCCTTCCTCCCTTCCTCCCTTCCTTCCTCCCTTCCTCCCTCTCTCTCTATATTTTGGTCTCTCCCTCCCTCTCTCTCTTCCTCTCTCTTCCTCTCTTTATCCTTCTACCCCATCCCAGCTTCATTCGTATCCTGCCATTACGGATGTCGCAAACTTTTCGATACTTTTTTAATCGCCAACTTCGTTTTATTTGCCCGGCAATTCCCACAGTGACGAACGATAGGTACGACATTATTAATTTTTTCTTAGCCCACCGTAAACCCGGACGATTCGGATGGTCCTCTATAGGCTCAGCTGTGATTTTTTTTTTCGGGGGGTAATTGGTCGAATCGTTAATTTCCAAATGCTGGTCGATAATAAGAGGAGAGAAAGAGAGGGGGGGGAGAGATAATGTATAGACTAGAGGACTCATGCATTAGGAAACAGAAAGAATGAGGAAAAAGACCAAGAAACGCACTCTCCCTCTTTCCCATCTCTCTCTCTTTCTCTCTCTTCGTTTCTACCTATGCAGCTTGACGTCGTGATGCTGCATTAGGGGGAGAGTGCATATCGCAAACGAGTGATTTGCATCAAATTGATCAGCCGGATAAAAATGGCTTCTTACGCGAGACAAAACACGGCGCGGTATGGCTCAGCTATACAGGCTCGTTCACAACCAATCATCGATTCCACTGAAAAGTAGAATTCCACCTCGCCGACTCGCCAGTATCGTTCCCAACGACAAATAAAAATTCAGGATATTAGTTCGAACCTTTCTGAATAAGAATATCACGCAAAATAATTTTTATCCATTTTTCAAAATGGCGAAAAAAAATCAGTAACGACTCAGCGCGTAAAAAAAAATTTTTTTTCCTATAAAAATCATAACTCTGGTAATTTTTATTTTCATAAAACGTTAAGGGGGTACTCTTGAGATATCGTAGATATTATTGAGTACCATAAAAATAAAAAATTAGCGATTCGTTATGGGAGG
This sequence comes from Ophioninae sp. B BG-2022a, assembly GCA_030522765.1. Taxonomy (NCBI): domain Eukaryota; kingdom Metazoa; phylum Arthropoda; class Insecta; order Hymenoptera; family Ichneumonidae; species Ophioninae sp. B BG-2022a. Next base: position 30,494 of record JAPYZJ010002765.1, on the reverse strand, counting down.
ATCAAGACCCGAAATTTTGAATCGTCCTGTATAGAAGCTCGCGAGTGTGTGTATAGTCATTCATATACATAGTTATGTATTTTCGATGAATGATCGTTCGTGAATATGGCATAAGTTAGTATCGTAACTCAGGACCTCGTCTAGTTGACTCCTCGTTGCGCAACTGCGACCCTCCCTCCCTGAAATCATCAATTTTTATCCCCCCCTCCTCCTTTCCCATTCTTCGTCGTTTTTTTCTTCATTTTTATTTTTCTCCTTCTTTCGCTTGTTTTTTGCAAGCTTGTCCCGATGGTTCCTCTTCGCAGAGATTCGTACCGTTCTTCGAGATCGGAGCGTTACAGTCCTTTCGACCGGGGCGAAAAACGGCGAACACGATTGATGTGGGAGCGCCGAGTCGTGTTTCACCGGAATATATATCTAAGCGGGGAGGACCTTCTCTGCATCACCGTGAGAGAAACGGCCGCGGATATATTAAACGCGGATTCACGAGTGCAGATTTGCGTTTCTTCGTTTTGCCATTGCAAACCCCCCCTCCCCCTTAAACCTAGACGTTCCACTTTTTTTTTATCTCGTTCTTTAACCTCACATTTACATACTGAATTTGTGTCACTCTGTAGCAACGGTTTTGCAATATTACCGATCGGAGGGTTTCATCGACGACTATAACAATTTCCACGAATTATCGATTTGATGGAAAAAAAAGAGATCGATTGGTTCTCCACTCCAGAGTGCAAATCCAAGTATCACTTTCCTGGTATTTTCATTGCGCATTTTTTATGTGACGATTTTTTGGTTATTATGTAGTTTTTTAGCTTTTTGGAAAATTGAAAATAGGTAAAGTTTGTTTGGGTTTGTTTGGGTCGCTTTTGTTTTACATTTTTATATGTGAAACACAATACTTGATTTTTTTGGTAACAAAATAGCTTCGATTTTGTTGAAGCTATCGTAATACTTAATTAATTAATTAATTAATTCAATATTACGATCGCTAATTAATATATCAATATAAAAAGCAATTAATAAATACCATAGAAGCACGTTAATTCAATATTACAATAGTCACCATTATTCGTAATTGGTGCTGTCGTTTATTTATTTATAATAAATTATTAAAATTCCATCGTAACGATCGCTGAGAAAAAAAAGAGCCTTGCTCTCCAGTTTTTCTTATTTATGAAACGGAGCAATCGATCGTACCAAGTGTAACGAAGAAACGATATAAAATAAAAATAAAATTCAGATGCAAATGTACGTTCATATTTAATGATCGCTGAAGACGAGTCTCCGTGAAGAGACGGGGAAATTTATCGTTTTGCGTAACGAGGGACCAAACGATCATTTCTCTACATGCCAGGAACGAAAATGCTCCGTTTAGAGGTTTGATAAATAATTCGGTACCTCATTGTCAGAGGATATCAGGCAATGATTATTTCGCAAGAGGTTCATTATTTTCCTCAGTGGTAGAGATGGAAAAAAATGATAATTTTTTTTTTTCGATTTGAACTCCGGTGCCCTTTGACCAAATAGATCGTCGCCCCAGGTGGAATTGGGGCAATCGTTGGGACGCTAATGCTCACGTTTTGTGCATATCGTGAATATATATATATACATGAGTGTGTACAGAGTTTCAGAAGGCACCAATAGTTTCTTCTGTTTTTGCATTATTTATTCCGGAGTCAATATTATATAGTTGCTACTCTCCTCAACCCATGTCTTACCCCCCCCCCCCTCTTTGTACAATCGAAGAAAGGACGCGAAATAAGTTTCCCATTCTCGGAGTTCCAATAGTTATTTTACAGTCGACGAGTAGTACGAAGTTGTCAGAAGGGCAGAGGGTCGATCCTCCTTGATATCCTTAAAGATAGCACTAGCCGATTTACTAGTCAACGGTATATCTATAATTTTGAGTTTGAAAATTAAAAAAAATAAAAAAATATTTATGCGTAATAATATTCATCGTGAGAAAATAATTTTTCCAATTAATAAATTTTTCGAATTGCTATATTAGAGTGTAAAAAAATCAATTTTGTTTCTAGTTCATGAACTAGCCGATTTATCAGTCAACCGTATATCTAAAATTTCATCAGTTTAAAAATAAAAAATACAATATATTTATTTATGCGTAATAATATTCATCGTAAAAAAAGAATTTTTCGAATAAATGAATTTTTCGAATTCCTATATAACAGTGTAAAAAAAAAATCAATTTTGTTTCTAATGAGAAAGTTCAGGCACGTACTACCCTAATAGACGAAGGCCCTCTGAACGTTAGTTTCGACGTTTCCCAACCCAAACAAACCCACACACTTTTAGAAATACAGTTTGGTCTCTTTGCCTTATGGAAAACCAGAAGGGCGATTCGGAGTCGAGATACATCAAGAATATTTACTAATTCTCATTGCGTCCTGAGATAAGCTTCTGGATGAAAAGATATTCTTCTTATCATTCGGTACACGATTAAACACTTGTCTTCCCAGCCATATGTCGAAAAAAGGGATGGAGGGAACGGAAGGGCGCGGATGGGACGATCCAGACGATAAAACCTAGCAGAGGTTGGTCCATATATGGGATGCTTGTCAAGAGGGAGGAAAAAAAAGAATAACGGTTTCCGGTAACGAAGTTTCGTAAATCGAGTTCTCCGAGCAAAAAGTGGGACCGGACATGAGTTTACGTATGGTCCAGGCGTCGTCTAGTTTCTCACCTCACCTTTTTCATCAGGATCAGGAATATGGCAAAATCCTGGCTGGACCATTTTCCAGTTAATGAATAATTTTTCCGTCACTACGTCACACATATGATAATTGTATGATCCATGATCTAAGAAACCCTATTTTCCAAAACGCAAAAGCCTTTTTCCAAAATCGCCAGACACGACGAAAATTCGTATCCGAATTCATCAAAGAACCCAAACAAATCCAAAACTCGTGTCCGAATCTATCAAAAACCCGATTCAAACTCTAATCAAGAATCGCCATTGAAAAAAAAAACAGCGTAAAATAAGATGATTATTTTCTAACCCTCTCCGTAATGTAAAACGCGTGTATTCTTACGGAGACGATCGTAGCCCGTAGGTCTCCGGTACCAGGTTCTCGGGACATCTCACCGTGTCCCAATCCCCTCCGGGTAGGAGCCTGGAGGAAAAGAGTATTTAAAGTGACGTCACGGCTCGAAAGGCCCGAGAGGAGGGAATTAAGGAGAGGCAGAGCTAGGGGGGGTGGTTGGTTTCGGAGGGCTGATGAACGAGAATGAAGGAAAAAGAGATGGAAGAGGGTGTGCTCCTCAGGGTTGTATACACGTCGAAGTGATGAAGAAAGAGTGGGACGAACGTACACATACATATTCAAAGAAAGAGGCGAATGGTGAAGCTAAGATAAAAGACCCCATATACGGTGAGGGCTCCTGGGGAGGGGTTGGGGTTTAGGGGGGTTGATGCAAATATATACGTGACTGTGTGTTGTTTGGGTTTGTAAATGTACACGTACAGCCAATGGTATCTCGCGTATACAAATGAGGCTAGGTGGTGTGTTTGGGTTCGTGTGAGTCAGGGAATACGAGAGGGGAAAATGCTTTAAGACGCTCAATATAAATACTGAAGAGAAAGACGGAAAGTTGGCGCGGATGGCGAGGGGTGAAACCGGAGGTTTGAGAAAAAGGGTTGTGCTTCAGCGTCGACAACGCCGCGAAGAGAAAGAGATACAGCTTGGTTGGTTGGTTGGACGAAGGCAGATGTAGGGAAAGCTGAGAGAGACTGAAGGGCAAAAGGGACAGAAAAAGAGGATAGAGGGTGGCTTTGGGGGGTTGAGGATTCGTGCCGGAGGTGGACCGAGAGACCTGCGTGCTTTACGGTGAGGGCTGGTAGAAAACCCTCTCGGCAATGAGGGGCGAGTTGGCCGGGGTTGGAGATATACGCAAAGGCGAAGGAGTCGCAAGAAGAAGAAGAAGAAGAAGAAGAAGAAGTAGAAGAAGAAGTAGAAGAGAGGTTGGAGAACTCGCTCGACGGGAAAACTCACCCCTTTTCTTGCTTACCCTAGCTAGGCTATGTCTCTCCTTCTTTCTATCTCTCTTTCTCTCTCGCTGTTTAATTGCATCTTACTTTCGAATTTTCCGCGTGGAGCTATCGATCGAGACACGCGGCAGCGGCCTCCGGAGAGAGAGAGAATAAGCGGGAGGAAATGGCGAGATGCTGCTGGTAGATGGTACTATACTTGCTGTATACGGTATGTGTGTATAGAGGGGTTGTGAGAGATGGGAAAGAGTGTACGAAGAGGTTGAGGGTGGCAATGGTGGTGGCTTCGTTTGCGTCTTATCTCTGATGCTTTCCCAGTACCCTGCCCCCCCAGCCTCCTATCGTTCCATCTTTCCCTCACGTATAAGCTCACTCTTTTTCGCTCTAGGCTGGACCCTCTTCCTCCAGTCATCTACCAGACCTTCCTTCCTTCCTTCCACGATTTCTTAAGCATTTCTTCTTCATCCTTCTTCCCCCGGTTGTTTTTCCATCGCTCTATGGTGACCCATCCTGGCGCTGGTAATGCCTGGTTTTTCGAGTATATATGGACCACCAATCGCAGCGTTTCCATCTCGTGACGAGAGACCAAGACGACCACCACCTTAGACCCGAAATCAGCAAACCCTTCTCCTCATCCTCTCAACCAGCTCTTCTTCCTCTCGACTCTCTCCTCTCTTACGTCTTATCATCAAGCCAAGCTCTCTTCAATGTACACCCAAACCCCCCTTGGTCTTCTTTTCGGCGTGTGCGCGCAACCCGATGAGAAGGCGTGTGGAATGAGTGGAAACACCCTCAAACCTCTTTCCAGACTATTTAAAACTACGCACGCTCTTTCTCATTTTCTCTCTGTCTTTCTTCGGATGAGATCCGTCCTGTATATTTATGTTTGTCCATTCGCATGTGTGGGTGTAGGTGTCTGGAGACCGGGGCCATCATTCTATACACACATATATGCAGTTGCAAGTTGGGGAATGGGAGCTTCGTGAGTCGAAGGAAAAGCAACGACGGGGATCCCAGCACCACCAGCCACCTCTTTCCAGGGCCGACTTAACGAGTCTCGCGAGCTGGTGGCTCGTATCTTTTTACCCGTCTCTTTCTAAACCCCTCCCCTTTACCAAGAGCCACCTTTCGCACTGTTATAACCAAACATCTGATATGGATCTTGTATAAATCCCATTTCGTATGTACCTGCTTTTCTAACACTGGAATTCTGGACAACTGTGCCCTCATGGTTGGTCAGGGTTGATCATGGTCATCCAGATGGGTCGAAGAAGTACGATAGGTAATTGGATGTCACGATGAAACTCCCTGATCCCTCGATCCCACGGTATCAGGATTATTCGTCTTATTGGGTTTAGGATTGGAGTTGAAGTTGATGACGCGTGGTACTTGGCATGGAACTTTTGTCAGCAGAACTTGACCATTGATCGTCTAGGGACTAGACGTCATCAAAGAAAGTTACCCAAGATGAGTGTTGAGCGCTGGAAAGTTGAAGAACTTTTCAACACTGGTCTCATTGGTCATCGTCCTCGCTTTCAAAGCCCCTCAAAACCTTCAGCATCAATCCATCATTGATGGAAAGTCAGGAAAAGACAATTGTCATTTTGATGCTTTCCAAACTGGATCTTAACCAAATCTATGTTTACCTTTCCCTCAGAGATGAAACCCCAAAAGCGAGAGAAACGTTCCTCAGACCCTAGGCTTGATAGGTTTTGATAGGTGGGTATTAGAATCGCAGTCGACAGGAGCAGAGGTTAGGATTCATAAGACGTCGTAACGAACGGAGAGCCCCGACCTGATACTTTCGCCCCCTAGATTTTTAATCAATCCGTCACTGGAACTCACGAGGAAAGGTGGTGAGGGTTGTTTTCAGGGTGAAAGAGACGATGGGACGACCGTAGGAGGAGGAGGAGGAGGAGGAGGACGTGGAGGGTGGCTGAAGAGAGGGTGAAAAGGAGGCAGAGCGGTAAAGAAGTTGAGGGGTGTGTGATGGTAGAGAGAGCAGTTGGTGGGTTGAGGAGGGAAGAGGTTCGAACGAAGCTAAGAGACGGGCCACAGGCGAAACGGGAATGGTTTCTTAGTTCCCTTCCTCGAGGGATAGAGAGAAAGAGAAAGAAAGATAGAGAAAGAGAGAGAGAGAATGAGGGAAAGAGAGAAAGCGCACACGCCTCGTATTTAAAACCTCGGGGCTGATGAACGTTCCTCATGCCAGCAAACACCCTCGGTGGAAAGAAAGATGGAGAATGGACAAAAGAGAGAAAGAGAGTGCTGGAGGTTGAGGTAGGGGGATGAGGAGAACCTACCCACTCGGAGTTGTTGCTTCTGCTGGCTGGCGCCTCCTCAGCAACCCCCTCAGCAACCCCCTCAGCCTGCTTCACCATCCACCCCATCTTCTCGTTCCTTCTTTTCACTGCCTCACCCTTCCACTACTCGGATCTCTTTCTTTTTCGTCTTCCTCCCGAATCCTCTTTCCCTCTTCATCCAGGCCTCCCAACCCAAACCTCCGAACTCTACTGCTCGCCGACGAAAATCTCCACGAGCTACGACCAACGCACACAAATTTCAAATTCCTAGCTCAAGGATCTGGAAAAAGACCACTCCTGCTTCGTCTCACTGATGCAAATGGAGTATACCGGTCATACTGATATCGCATGGCGTTTTGTTTTATGGTATTAATGATTGTATAGCTAACTTAGATGTTTTTAGAAAACCGTTCGCTTGATCGAGTCAAGAGTCATTTTTGATGGCCGAATTACTAATGAAGGAGTTCTGAAGGGAAATCAGAAAAATGTCCAATTGCTTTAGGAGTGATTAACAGTAATTGACAAAACTATGTAAATTACTGCCAATTAATTAGTCACGACTTTTCAAATTCAAGGTCAAAGTGAAGGTCACAATTCGTTAAAAAATTTTTAGAAAAATGATTTCGGCCAGAAAAAATACTGGACCTGGTCTATTCGTGTTTTATTTGCTTAATAATAAAAAATGTCTCTTCTCAAATCAACCTAACACTTCGGACCAAACAAACCCAAACAAAGCCAAAGGAACTTATCGGCATCTCTCATCGAATTAGCCCAACAGTCATTTCCGGTTTTTGAAAAGTTGTGGAAAGAAGCATTCGTCCGCCTAAAGGGTCGATTCTCGTGGAAGACTGGAGTCCAAGCTGAGAATGATGTAGACGAGGGGAAGCTAAGAGAAAAAACGGAATAGCCGCAAGAGTGAGAACGAAAAGAGCTAGGAAACTATTGGTTATACATATATACGTATATACATATAGATATGTATGTGGAACAAGGTCCGGAGGTTGAAGCGTAGAATCGTCGGACGATGCCGGATGCGGATTGCGGTCTGTGTCATGCATCAACGCTTCGCATCACCGGATTCATCGTCCGGTTCGATGCTGTATCATAACTCGCTCGGTTATATACTTCGTCCAGCTGGTGAGTTCTTAAGTACACTCCGATGCTGGAGAGAATAGAAATCTTGGAAATCCTCCAAGAAATAATAAATAAAAAAAATCGCGGCGAAGAACTGACGGCATGGAATCCACTTCGAATACTAGGAAATGTCTGATAAATCCTTTGTGAATAATTCATAACTTCATTCGGATGAATCGTTAATTCAGAATAGGAATTCCTTGGTCTTTTCTTCTTTTCCATTTGTCGTTTTCGAAATCAGCTTCGATCACCGTTACGTCACCAGAAATTTCACCATGGATCCAGTCCAACTTTTCGATCGGATCCACAATTGGAATGTAACGCTTGCTAGTTGGATTCCAATTGGATTCCAATTAGGATTCTGATCCGGAAATATTACGGACTCTGGTTAGAACCCTAATAGAATGGATCCAGACTACAATCCCTAACGTGAAGAATAAGATCTAATTCAAGACAGATTCCATGAAATACAAAATCCAGAAATACAAAATCGTACAAGGGGATGATAATCATAACAAAAATGATTTTATATACTACGGTGGGTGTTTGGATATCGCCACAGGTTTTTTCGAGTTTTTTCACTACCCGAGTGAAAATGGGATATGCTCGGAAAAATCGGATGTGAAGTCTACCGGAGTTCCTCTTTGGAAACTACACGGAAATGGGTATGTGACGAAGTTAGGGTAGAAGGGGATCGACCGTCAAGGAAAAATGAACCCCGAAAAAAAAATTTGGTATTTTTCAATTTCTATTATCGAACGAAAAATTCTATTCAAACAAATTTGACTCCAAGTATTTGATAACTTAACTTTCATAAGAAAATAATTATTGAATTACCTTTAATTGTAACAGTATAGAAAAAAATCAATTTGGTTTCTAATGAGGAAGTTCAAACGAAAAAAAGAAAAAAAAATAGATAAACACAGTTGTGGAAGGGAAGAGCCAAAGTTCCATCAATCAACGCTTCGAATGACGCGGGGTTGCGCTCTTTCGCCTCTTTGAGGAAGACTAAACGCAAACCGGAATATACCTCGCGTGATTTCTCCACCCTAACGTGTAGGCGTACTACTCACCCTCTGGCACAGCGCCAAAACCTTTCCTTCCGCCTCCTCGGCGTTTTCATTGTTCCCTCTCTTGTTACACACTCGACGTACGTGTACGACATTAGACTCAACATCCTCTCGATTATACGTACTTTTTTCCTTACTCATTTCGGGTTAATAGTCCGGTAGTATTTACTTATAATTTCCGAGAGGAAAGTAAATAAATTTAATTAATTAATTAATTATCAAATAAATAATGTAAATAAAAAATAATAAAAAATATATAAATAAAAAATAAATAAAAATATAAAGAAATACAAAATAAAATTAGAATTATTTAAATAAAAAACTAAAATGAAAAAAAATTAAATTAAATTAAAATTATTTAAATGAAAAACTTAAATAAAAAATAAAAAAATAATTAATAAATAATACCCACTTAAATACCCTCTTAAAATTAACATCGACAGCTCATAGGGATTGTTTTGGACCATCATCAGAAGATAGACCTGAATCAACCGTAGAAATTAAATTCGTCCAGATATGGTAATGAAAGAAGACAATATGCGCGAAATTGCCGAAATACAAAATTTGATTCAACACTAATTGATCGTGGCCCGAGACAATTTACCTCGTTGCGTCGTGGTAGTTACTAATCGGGACACAACGTTGGCGACGTCCCACAAGAATAACGGTGTTTGTTGGAAAGAGAACATTTGTGGGCGACGACATTATAGGGGAAGGGGGACAGGGGTGGAAGAGGAGGCAGATGCCATCGACACGCGAGACGAAAGGGATGCTGCGACGTCAGCAACGAGATTTCTCGCTATACACGCCCGAATTGAGTTTACGTAACCCAAGGGAAAGTGATACCTTCGATACACACGAGAACCTTCCACCTGCGTGTTACACATTGTCAGGAATATTTTAATCCGAGAATTAGCTGTCCCCTGCGAAGGTACCAAGCCAGTCATTTTCGACCATCAAGTTCCCGAAAATCGTTAATATTTTAGAAATTATTGAAATTTTAGTTCCCTCGGTTTGTTTAAGTTTGTTTGGGTTCGTTTGGGTTTGGTTGAGTTATGGTCGAGCTTGATAGCTGCGAGCATCACCAAAAAAACTATCACCCATGACCCAGTCATCAGTCTCTTTGTGTTCGTTACTTCATCATCGTTTAAAACAACTTTTAATAAAATCCCCAATGGATAAGAATTGAAAAAAACCCCAGCACAAGTGGCTAGAGACATTTTGAAATGGACCGAGTGATTCGTGAAGAAACAATGGCGGACGCTATAGTATCCGAAATCCTTGGTCCTCTCGCATACTGAACCCCGGAGGGATGGGGGTTAGAATTCTGTTGGATGTTGGGGGATATCGTCCGGTTTTAGGATCGCAGAGTTCGTTCTCTTCTGTGTACGGTATCGCACATAGTATCCCAGAGGATGAGAACGCGGCCCGGGTATGAGGAGCACGACCACATCGTGGAGCTCTTACGTATAGTCTGCGCTGGTTCGTCTAGGAAGGTGAAGGCGAGTGCGCGGAGGGGGGGAGGGCTGCCGGAGTTCCTACGTGTGATACGGTCCAACAAAGCCAAGACGGTGGCCGATCGGGTTGGCTACCCCCAACATCAGGGATGAAGACGGAGGGCGAAAGCCTTCACCGGCTATGAGGAGGGTAGTAGTAAATAGAGCGCGGAGTCGTATGCATGGGAAGCATCTGATCTTCTCTCTACCACCCCTCGACATTACAGTACAATCAGTGGCTAAGCCGAGCATTGATTTTGCGTATACCGAGTTCCGCGAACGTCATTTGGGTCCGGGGAGTACAAGATTTCCTCTGGTCTTCTATGGGGGAGATCGGGGACAAAAGTAACGGCGGGTCGAAAGCAACAAACGTTTTGTTTGGGTTTGTTCAATCCCTGCACCAGCGTTTATTTGTTTATTAACTAATTATCAAGAAGTACATTTTTCTTGATGTTCGACTGGATAGAAACTCGAATCTCAAGTTAAACTTAATTAGGAAGCTTATTATGTGTGTACTGTAACTTTGAATTGAATAATTTGATTTACTCTTGTGTTGTTTTTCATTGTAATTATAGTATTGGGCAGAACAAATACGGTGCCACTTTCTACCCACGCCTTGTTACTTTCGCCCTGACCATGGGGTCGAAACTCCAATTTTTGTCTTTCGCTTTATAACAATCAGAAACCGAAATATATTAGTTAAAATGACAAAGCACATCTTCAGACCATAGAAAGTTTAATATAGCTCTATTTATTTTATCAAAAATGTTATAATTGACGAACAATCGAACATGGAGTAGAAACTGTTACTTTTGTCCCTGGTTTCACCTATCTCTGACTCGGATGAACGACTTCCCGTTGAGATTTCATGGCCAATGAAAGAACGTTGTATTGATGAAGTTTGGTTCTATCGATGTCCGGTTGGACACTTTTCCACCCATTGTTGAAGATGTTCACCCGTTATAGGTTCCACCTACCTAGTGAGGACTCGTGGAGCGATGGAGACTTCCATCATCCCCAATACGTGGTATTATAGTTACGATAAGGAAAGACGGATAGTTGATAGAAATAAGAAGGAAGGGAGAGAGAAAGCTACAGGAAACACTAGGATACCTTTAGCAGTGGAAACATAAGATTGGGTGCACATTGGTATTGTAGGGTGTTGAGGAAGGTTCGATGCACGGGGGGTAGTCCGCGGACGGTCTTAACCGGTATCTTGACTCAGCCGTCGCATCGATGCTGGTGCTCTTAGTCCAATAGCCTAGTATGTGTACCTCGTATACAAGACGCTCATAGGGAGAAAGAGACGGCGAGATAGAGATAGAAACGTACAGATATCCAAAGAGGAAGCAAGAGCGAGAGAAATGGCTTCGAAGGGTGACTGAGCGAATGGCTAAATACCTCAGGATTGTTACTATTGCCACCCCCTTTAGACCCTCAAGCGCGGGCATCCTCTTCTTTACCACCCCCTGGGATTGGGAGCGAACTGGAAAGCGGCCACAGGCCTGGATTGCTTCCCTATACCCGTTTCCTTCCTGGCTCCTTGCGGCTCGTAAGCAACCCCCAACCATCCTTCCAACCCCTTAACACATACATACAGACCGTTTCTCTAATACCTTCGTCCGGTCCAGCGAACGGGACCCGTACTATGGATCGTTGTAGCCTATCCTCCATCCACTCTCCACCACCCGCCATTTCCTCCCTCTTTTGATGGGCTCTTCTTGGCTCCTGGAATGGTTTAATGCTATTGATTCACGTGCCCGCACTGTGAGCCCTCTCATGTTCAGAAACCTCCACCCTTTCGTATACCCAATTCCCTCTCTCTCTTCACCCTTCAACCACCTCCAGGCGTTTACGTACACAATGGGGGATGTGCAAGAGATATCTTGCATTGCAGCACTTCGTATCGATGCCTCCGCATGCTTTATCTTCCCACTAGCTATCTACCCTTTATCTCACTCTTTTCGTTTGCCCTCTTTGACCTTGAGTCTTTCAACAGAGAAATGCCATTTGATGGGCCATATCCTACTTTCTTTTCCTGGTTATCACGCAATGCAAATCCTACCTGCGTAGCAATTTGGGTTGGGAAAAGTACTGGATCTGTACTTTCATGGACCCTGATTTTTCTTTGAGGAGGTTTTAGGAACTCACCAGAAATGGGTGGGGGAACGGTAAATAACCAGATTATGTAGATAAGAGGCAGGCTTGGACCATACGTAAAGTTAGGAATCCCCGTTCGGATATCTTCATGGGTCACCTGGGGCATCTCTCAAAAACAGAGATAATCCAGAAGAACTTTACAAAAACAATCCCAACAAAAATCCTGCTGCGAACCGGGTAGGGTTGATTGAACGATAGCTCGCATCAGATGAGCTACCGCGGAAGAACCCTTGACGAACTAGTTCACTAATTAACACGAATTCAGCTTTCAACCAGAGACGTCGATCCTATAATTAATTCGAATCAGTTGAATCCTTGAGAAAATGTTCGTTGGGTGCTCCAATTTTACTTTTTTTAAATATGTTTTTTTTTTTTAAATTCGTAACTCATCAGATTTTACGTATCTGAAACCCGAAGGAGTTTTCCAACCGGTGGGCCACTTCAAGAAGACTACTAATTAAGAAGTATATACTACGTACGGTGGTCGAAACGAATGCATGTCGTTTCTTCTTTTTTTCACCATTATTCTTGCATTTATATTTTTTTTGTTTATCGAAAGAGACACAGAGAGAGACAGAGAGACAAATATATTCATATAAATAAAAAAAAGAGAGAAAGGGGTTGGGGGTGGAGTTTGGTTATTTTCCCCAGCCGAGTAGACAATTATGAAGATTGCGAAAACTCACAAGGGCGAACGGGGTGGACGGAAAACAACTTCATCGAACTCGAAGAATAATTTCTCTCCGCATACTCCTCCCTTCCTTCCTCCCTTCCTCCCTCCCTCGGCCAACCCAGGTCCTCTCGCCATCTCTAAAAAAAATGCTTTGTTATAACGTCTCTTCCTCTCTATCCCGTTCTTTTCTCGTAATAAGGATTTCGTATCGAACGTTTGGATTTCTCTCTTGCGCGGATACGTTCCTCTCACGTTTCGTTTTTCTCGCTCTCGTAGTGAAGAATCGACGCTCGAGTTTATCTCCGGGTAGGGTACTTCTACCGCTGATATAAAACGAGCAAAATAATCCGTTAACGAAGGGCCGCTAGGGGGCGAGGTGGGGAGGGAGGGGGTTTCGGCGTCGGCGGCGCTCCTTTTCTCGCGGTGGTGAAGCATCCGAGTTAAGCAAGCCTTCCCATAAATAAACCAAGGCAAAAGTACATTGTCCAATTACAATAATGAGATGGGGGTCCTCGTTAACGTGAGCGTCTTCTTGTATCGAAAAGAGACTGGGTGGAGAACGATAAGGGTAGGGAATTTCGTATATATATCTCGAGAGAGAGAGAGAGAGAGAGAGGAAGAAATAATCGGTGGGGTATGTTTGAGAGAGATAGGATATGGCTGAGGCGTCGATGAAAAATGAAACGAAGCAAGTTATGCAACCCCTATATATATCTGTGTGTTTGTTTGGGTTTGTGGATTCATACATGTAAACACATAGACGCAAAACCGCGAGCGAAAAGCGCGGATATCGTGGAAATATTGTTGGATACAGGGTGAACGGTCCAGGGTGTGAGACGGTAACGAGGTATCCCCTGGAACGAGAGAGGATAAAGAGAAGAAAAAAAAAGTATGGGGGTACCTCTCGAGGAGTAAGAAGGAAGATAAGACGAAGGCGCAAAAGAACCGGAGTATAGTGGTCTGCATTAACGTGACGTGTAATACAATATGCAACAAACCCAAACAAACCCAAACAAAAATTGTTGGAGGGGTTGAACGTCTCGTGACCACATCCAGGATGTGGTAACGAGTCATCCCCTTCAACGAGGGACGATAAAAAGAAGAAGAAAAAAAAAGTGTGGGGGTTGTACCTCGAGAAGAGGAAGATAAGACGAAGCGCAAAAGAACCGGAGTATGGCGGTCTACATTATCGTGACGTGTAATACAATATGCAGATAGATATTTGCGTGTAGACACAGCGACACACGAAGAAAAGTTCACACACAGAGTAGACCAGCATACAGGTGATGGTTTCCCTATTGGGGTAGGAAGATGGGGTAGGAAAAGATGGGTCGAGAAAGGGAGAGACACAGAGAGAGGGAGAGAGGGGAGAAGGAAGAGAAATTTTCGCTATTGAAGGTGGATGTGGGTAGCTAGGAGTCATCTCCAATGCTGTTGGGTGTGGAAGAGAGAATGAAGCAGCAACAGAAGGGGGGGTTGGCGACTAGGAGATTCTAGGGGTTGGGTGGCGAGGACCAAAAGGGATGATGTTCCGGGAGATTCTCTTCTCTCTCTCTTGCTCTCTTCGACACTCGAACCAACCGGACAGTGAAAGAGGTCTTCTCCAACCCCTTCCCTCGATCTCTCTCATCTTACCATCCTAGGTCCGGGTATCCCCAATGGTGGGGGTAAGAAACTGTGAAATATCGATTAAGTTTGCCAGTAAGACAAGGACCGTCCACGAGCTTGAGGTACATGTACAGACCTATACGTAGTTCCTCGAAGGTGCTTACTAGCTAGGAGAGGAGTCGGTTTTTCTTCCCCTACCCAGTTTAGGTCCCTCTTTCTAGCTGGGTTACCGCGATGCATACTGGTGGAGGAGGACTCCTCGGACTCGTCCTTTCTCGTTCCGGGTTTTCCTCAGGGGTGGTGGAAGGTGATATGAGCATTGTATCGGGGAATTAACGACGCTCCTTCCTTACCCAGACTCCATTTTCCCACCCTATTCTTCGGCTACCCCTAACCATCTACGTACACCTAACTGTATTTCTATGTACAGATGTGCTGCACGTGTAGGGGAAGATGGGGTAAGACGGGGTAGCGAGGTAAGATGGGGACCATACCAAAACCGATGATACAAAATCGTTAGAAAATTGATTTTAACGCCATCTGACGGTCTTTAGCAGAACTTATACCGCTTGTTTGTTACATCTTGTATTTCGATTTAAATGGAAAAAATCGTTGCTAATTGGGTTAATTTTTTTATAGGTTATGATTCGAGAATACAAACGAAAAAGTAATAGAGGGGAGTGGAGTGTAAGAGCAAATGAAGTTAGCCATTCAACTAATAAAGATTCAATACCCCATCTTACCCCAAGGGGTTCGTTTTTGTTTTAAAGTTAATAATTCTATGAGAAGAACTATATATTTGTGTTTGGACTGATTATAATTTAAGAAGCAAAGACTGATTATTCTTTAAATAAGAGTTCCCACTCTTGTGCAATAAAAAACAGCGGGTTTTATTTATGAAATACCTTAAAGTAAGTCTTACCCCACCTTCCCCTACCTATTGACGTGTAAATATGTACGTATACAAGTATGAGGACTACGAGACGGTCCACTGACTCAAGTTCTCCTCCTCCACTTCCACATCCTGTCTTTGTAGTAAACCTCCACACACCCTCCAGCCCCCTACTCTTCACCAAGGGTACCTCTGTTTCGACTTCGATCCGGTACCTCATCCCCGTACGGTCTTTCTCTATCTTTCTCTCCCTCTTTCTCCAGGGCCCTCCCTCGTCATCTCTCTGTTTTTCCGCTCGCCCTCATGAGACGACTTGTACCCTTCGTCTGTTCCTACGGACCGTCATCTTGCCCTATGACACAAGCATGCTTGTATTAACGATGACTCTGGGACACCTACCACCACTTTCGGACAACCAGATAGGGAGAGATTCGTTGGTGTCGTTTCGACCCTCCCAGAAGGTTACTTTTGGTCTTCGAGTACTCGAAGAACATCGAGCAACGTCATTGGTCCATCCCTGGTCACTATGACCTCTCTGAGTGGTCTTTTGCTTGACCTCGAGAGCTCCTTCAATCTCTTTTTTTTCTATCAATCTTACTGTTTGGTGTATCTCCGATTATATTCAATATAACCCAAACAAACCCAAACAAAGTTTGTTTAAATGTTAATAAAAAAAATATATACATTTTTTAAGTTATGTAATTTCAATGGGTGCTGAAAAAAATTCTCCGAAAAAAGGTGAAAGTCAAGAATTCAGGAAGAGTCAAACAGACCCAAGCAAACCCAAACAAACTCAGAGACAAGAATCAAAAAAGAGTCATCGTGATCGGGAAGAAAAGAGGTTCGTCAGGACGAGTGAAAATTTGATTAAAAAAAAATGACGACGGTGGTTGAGGGATGAAGAGTGAACGAGAAATGGGAGGTAAAAGGTGGAATGCGATCGCGTTGATCGTTAATGCATTGAATCTCAGAATCTCTCCGCTGCTGCGTGGAAAGTGCGATGAGGAGGAGCGAAGCACGCGACTATCCCTCTGTGGGCTCTCCCTCGCAGTCGAGAAAGTGAGAGGAGAACGGCCATAAACAGCTTGTTGCTTCCCAACCAAGTGCTCCCTATTCTCGTCTCTTTGCTTCTTCCCTCTTCCTAACTCGCTGCTAACGATTTCCTCGACGATTTCCTTTCCAATTTCTCTCCTTTCTTTTTAGCCCTTCCACTCTTCCCTCTCTCTCTTACTAGGTCCTATTCTATGAGTTTACTATTACTTTTATCATTACTATGATTTTTTACTTTATTTTATTATTGTTATGATTATTTTATTATATTATTATTATTATATTATTGTTATTTTTTAAATTATTTTATTATATTATTATTATTCTTATTATTATTAATATTGCTTCGAGTTTGTTTGGGTTCTAGATAGTCTTTATTGTATTAAATTCTTCTTAGGCTCACTTTTCTTTGCTCGAAATTCTGCCGGAGCATAATAAATTATATCAATCAATCAACTTCTCTCTTATGTAACGAATACTCTCTTACGTAACAAACCCAAACAAACCCAAATACAAAGATCCAAACGAAAGGAAATAAAAGAACCCAAAACAAACTCCTCGTCTACTCGAATCAGCAAGTGACACTGCATTACGTCGTACCGTGGCGCAAAACTTAGTTGTCATCATTGGGCGAACACGCTGCATCCTAGTATTGCACGGTGAGCCCCCCCGTACGACTCATACAAGAGAAAACACAATGCTCGTGTGAACAATGCTCGCGAGATTCCCGACAAGGTGGAATATTAAAAAGAGCTCGAAGACACACACCGGAGAACCTGCCACAACACCTGTCATTAACAGTCGTTATTAACGCATGGCTACTTCGCTCTGCAAATACCACGAGACTGCGCTGGATTTGCCAGTGACGGGGACAACGTGCACTGTACGAGAATAAACGGTACGAAAAAAAAATAAAAAATTTTAAAAACGTAAAGAAGTGGGAAAAGGGTGACGACAGAACGACTTTGGTATCTCTTTGAGCCAATAGCGAATAAAAAAACACTCGCACGTTACTTCCTCATTTTTTTTCGTCTGTCTCTTTGAGGAGGAAAGATTATTTATAAAAATCGATTTTTTTTTAATATTTGCGAAGGATTTGGAATATTTGAAACAGTGAAGAGTGAATTTGAAAAATGTTTCTTCACGAATGATTGAGACTCCATCAACAATTGAAGCTGAGGAAGCAACCGGAATACCAGGAAATCCAAAGTACGTGTGTGTACTAGGTGAGCTATCGGTTTTCCTATAAGATTGGAGAAGCGTCCAGTATCTCTGGTTTATCGAAATATCGAAAGCTGGGGCTTACACCTAGTGTAAAATCCGGTCGTGTTATTCATCCTTCATTCTCCTGAGGGTGGATTGGTCCATCTCTCTCCGGAGGGGTCTCTCGATTTCTCAGGATATTCCTGGACGTTGGGGGTTTGGTGTTGGTGCGTTTAAGAGGAAGGTAGAATCAAGAGGTCTTGTTTGGTTGCGGGGTTTGAGAATTTCGGTCCAAGGAAGACTCAAGGGCCTCCAGTGGACGTTAGAATATACACGCGGATCAAACTATACGTACCGTGGTAAGATATTGCATCGAAATGCGAAATTCGTACAACGTGGAATTATCGGTGAAGGCATGCGAAGGAGTTGAGCCGGACGTGGACAGCGAAAGAGGTTAGGGGAGATGAAGAGATGGTAAGAGGAAGAGGGGTTTCACCGCTTTGAGGAGGATGGTAGGATTTCGCTAGAACTCAGCTTCCCAATACATAGGTAGACAACTCTCCAAGAAACAGCAAAATGGCGTAAGCCAAATCCCTCGAATTGTCATGGTTACGCCGTTTTGTTTTCTACGATTTGAAATTCGTTGGGTTTGTACGTAAGAGGAAGGAGAAGGATGAGGTTATAGGGTTCTTCCCAAAAGGTTGTCTCGATCGGTTGTGGGTGGGAGTAAGAAACAGAGGGTTCTCCAGGGTGATAGTTGGATAGGGAAGACCGCGATGGAGAGAGGATAACCTGGATGGTACATTGGTGAGGGTTGTGCAATGTCTAAGAGATAGACCAGGAACTGAGGGTTAGAAACACGTAAGGATGCGCAGGGGAGAGAGAGAGAGAGAGAGAGAAAGAGAGAGGACCAGCCCCGAGGGCTAAGGCTCGCGAAGGTTTCCAGATACTAACCCTTGGCCGAGGCAAAACCCCACCCCAACCGAGGTCCGGAATAATCTACAATCCATATCAGTCTTAGGTAGTCCAGCAGGGAACAGCCACAACCTCCCGCACACCCTTCCTCTTTCTCGAGAACCAAGAGTCCTCTCGTCTTTGCTGGTATACAGTGATGTATACCTCTAGACAGTACACTACCTCACCCAATGGTCTCTGTGTTCCTCGGACGTCCCTTCCAGGCCTCCAACTTCCCTTCTTCGCTCCTGACAACCCCCTTTCCTTCGGCTATCCCGATTTCCCTCTATGATCCTTCCTTCTCTCTCCATCTACCTTCAACCCTTAATTTTACCATCTCTCTTGCTTGGTCGTGGTAGTCTTCTCAGATTCTCCAGAGTCCAACTCTGCGCTCTTCCCCTCCCGAACCTCTTCTCTTCTGCATCCTCTCTCAGTCTTGGCCACAACCCTTCCTCATGGTAGCCGGCTAGTCAATACCCACACGCGTTCCTTACCTGCGATCCTCTCTCTCTCTCTCTCTCTTCATCTCGAACCCGTACTATGTTGCCTGTTAAATATACGTGCGTCTATGCAATAGAATCCCGTGAATACCAGGCTACCCGATGTATATTGACGTCCAGGATCCGCAACCCCGTTTCGATCTTGAATATCATGGAAAATCATTTTCCATCAGGGTTCATCAAAACGGAACTCGTGAGTTTTTGTTTGTTTGGGTTTCATCGAAAAGGTTACTTTTCTCACTTGCCCAGTTTGCTCCTTGACCCAAACAAAGTTACACTCGAAGAAGAGTACCTACTGGAGGATTCTTGGGCGTCGGTTGGAACAATGATTTTGATCGGGAGATGTATTCAGCAAGGTTTGAACGTACGGAGTCTCAAGGGTGGTGGTGAGTTCCTATCTCTTTCTAGCTCTCCAGGTTCATCCCTCTTTGGACAGGACACAGCTTACCCTTGCATACCCAGGGCTCGTCCGGTTGTACAATATTCTCCTCGCGTCCATGGACCGATCATCTTGACGTAACTATCTCCCTCTCTCTCTCTCTCTCTTTCTCAAGCTTGCGTTTACGAACACCTCTCATAGCCCCCCCCTCCCTCCATCCCCCGAGTTCTTCGGCCGGCCTCTCGAGTAACGACGAAACTACCCTCGACTACGCGAGCACAGCATCTTCGACGATAAATTCCCTCGACAACTCGCGTATCGCTGACTCGATACACCGCTCGCTCCGTTTTCCGCTTCGCCTCAAGCCAAGAGACAGCCCAGCTCGATCGAGCGACCAGACCGTCATAAACGTACATACACATGCCGGACGAATTCTCGATCTTGAACACCGTACACCTATCAAACGTTGAAAGCAAAACCGACCGATCCGTCAGTCCAAGCTGGACAGAATCTTTTCATCTTTGATTCAGTCGAGACCACTTAAATGCCCGGTAGGTCATGGTTTGAAAGTGGACCTCCCAGAATCGGAGAATACTTAGATGGGTGACCGCTTAGTTCGGTAGGACCGAATACAAACCTAAACAAACCCGAAGTAACCCAAACAAAAAAATGCAAAAAGGAAAGATATTTTTTTTCAAAAACTCACTGCGTGTGTTTAGGTTTAGTTTGAGTTTGTTTGAGTTTTCAAAAAGTCGCATTCCTCTCGAACGGACACCAACATTTCTAGCTATTCTCCTATCGCGGTTTTTTATTAAACCTGCTCATTAATAGTCAATAACCTGGAGTGTCATCTCAAAGATTTATTTCTTGATCCCAGACGACTTCGTTGACGTGGATGAGCTTCTGTATATGTATATACAATTTTCATGAATATACCTTGTACACCAAATGTAAAAAGTAATGATGGCTGTCTATTTCTTATCCTGATAAAGACTGTCAAAATCTGTCGTACTCTTGACTACCTTTGGGCATTTATTTATTGACCTGATTTGATCGAATGTTATTTTGATTTTACGTATGTATATATATATATATTCATATGTTTGCGGCTTCTGTCACGGATAAATCAGGTTCCAACAATAAATTTGCATGAAGACTGGCTTTCGAATATGGTGAGAAACGAAGCTCGAGTAAATCGAATTTGTACTTGATATCTGGAGGACCGAAATCATTAAAAGCCAATTTGAAGTGCGGCTGGAATATCACGTGGCCGACAGCTGACTACTTAACGAAACTCTTGACGAACCCAAACACAGATATAGGGATAACGATGCATTCGAAAATCGGAATATTGTGTCGGAATGAATTTTTTACTGTTCCCAAAAAGAGACAAACCCAATTTGCACTCCGATATCGAATTATTTATAAATGGACAAAATTCTTCGTTTTCGCGAAACCTGGAATTTAACGAGACTATCCTTTTTATTCTCGACAACAGCGATGTACAAGGAAGTCGTTTTGGTCGTTACCGAATGACGTTTGGACGTATGACACGATAGTAAATGGATAAAGAAAATCGACAAGAGGCGATCAATGCGCTGTTTGGAAGATCGATTACGTCAGGAAGCTTAAAAGGGCTTCAAACCACCAAATGTTTAAATAAATACGATAATTATACAAAAGTGCCGCATATTTTTTTTTCGATCTGTTTGGGTTTGTGTGATCAATTAAATTGAACAGTTTGGGGCTGTTTGGGTTTGTCTGATAAATTAAATTGAGCAGTTTGGGTCTGTTTGGGTTTGTCTGATTAATTAAATTTCAACAGTTTCGTGATTGGTTGACTCCAGACAAAAATGGATTTCTTTTTACTACGCCTAATAAATTTAAGATATATATATATATATGTACTGTAAAAATAATAATATCATTTCGCGATCTGTTTTACTGGCGAATATAAATGCTCTGTTACATGTGACTTCTCTTATTTCCCCTCTCGTCCCTTTATCTTTTTTTTATTTCTCTATGTTCTCGAATCACTGCACTCGCGCGCATCTTTACGGCTTTTCCTCGAATCTTTCTGTCCTTATTTAATGCAACCTCGCTGCACCAAACCCACCTCTCTTATTTCTCTCTCTCTCTCTCTATCTCTCTCTGATGGTCGAGCTGCATCCTCCGCTCCCCCCTCACTTTATATATGTATATATATATATCTACACACATATATATATTGATTGAGAACTTAACATAGTTTCAATGTGCTCTCATCTCCGAGCACTTCTTATTCTTCGTTCTTTCAATCTTCCACAATCCTCATTTTACGAGAACTCGAGGCTAATTAAATAATTAGACGCCGCTAGAAGATGCGGATAACGTCGTGTTACGTGAAGATTCAAGAGCGAGACGACGGGACAATTCTTTGAATGTACGTTAGAACGAGAAGGCTAGATTCAAAAGAAAAATGATTACAGCTTCATTTGTGATAATTGATCGACGACAAAAACCATTTATTGGCAAAAATTTGGGAGGAAGAAGGGAATGGGAGAATTAGTCCATTTTTTGTTTGAAGAAAATTTTGGAGGGAGAATTTCTCCTTTTTTTGTTTAAAGAAAAAGAGAGAGAAAGAGAGATTGATTGATTGATGTTTATTATGCGTTAGCTTAACTATAAGGCAAAAGTGGAAGATATGTATAAAATATAAACAAATAATGTATAACAATTCCTAAAGTTTAAAGTTAAAACGGAGCTTAATACTTAAACTATGCTCTATCTCTCGAAAGCTGATCGGATACAATTTATTGACTCAGCTGGAGAGGTTTTCAGATTCGAATAAGTGCCGATAAAGCCTGAACGTCAAGACGCTGAGCGACGGAGAGGAGGCCACATTCACAGGCAGAGAAAGCCACAGATAGCAACTAGAAATATTAAAGGAGTTTCTACAGATGGTGGTACGGTGTAAAGGGATGTGAAAAACTTGAGCCGGCTGACGCATGGATCTTCGTAATTCTGGACCTGGGCCGCTAAATAGATCGGATATATAGCTGAGAACTGATTCGTGCAAAATAGAGTACACAAAGGAACCTTGAAAATAGATTCGTCTATTTTTCACGGATAACCAGCCTAGCTGACGAAATGGCGTGATGTGCTCGTCACGTCTCAAATCGAAAATAAACCGTATGCATGCATTCATCAATCGCTGCAAATTTGATATTCAGTTCCTCCGTCAGATTTACAAAAACTAGACAACAGTAATCGAAGTGAGGAAATATCAAGGTGGATATGAGTTCAGGAGATAACGACTTTCTATGGAATTTAAGCTTGTGAAGACACGCGAATACTTTTCGAGAGATGGAAGAGATATGCTCATGCCAAGAAGGATCGTCAGAGATAAAGACCCTCAGATTCTTTTCTGAATTCACAACCGGCAGAACTGAGCCATTTAGCGAGATGACTGGCAAGTCCTCAAAGTTGATAAGCTTAATTCTGGTCTTCAGCCTAGAATCATAACTTTTGACTTAGTCAGATTAAGTTTCAGACCATTAGAGTTTAAGAACTCGAGGATCGCCTCAGCGTCAAGAACAATCTTATTGAGATTTAGACGGCACGGCTCGCAAGAAAGCCACATTTGAAGGTCGTCGGCGAAAATCATGTGCTCAGAAAAAGAAAGTGCGGTAGAGATGTCGTTAATAAAAAGAGAATAAAAGGGGGCCAAGCACAAATCCCTGTGGAACTCCTGCACTCGTGTCCAGCCATTCTGAAATTGATCCTGTGTCATCTATCACGGTTTGAGACCGACCAGTGAGGTAGGTCGCAACCCAACAGAGAGCCTGGTCGGAAAAACCAATGAGCTTAAGCTTCCTAAGTAAATGACGGTGAGAAATTGTATCGAAAGCTTTGCTGAAGTCGAAAAGAACCAAAACTATCAAATGCCTAATATCAGGGGCACGCCGCACATCCTCATAGATCCTGAGTAGCGCTGTCTGAGTAGAGTAGCCGCGCCGAATGACAGATTTGCAATAGGACGGGGTGTCCAACGGCGATTTCGGGTGCTTGACCTTAAGGAGGGGTCTGATGTAAGCTAACTTCCAGATCTTTGGAAAGTGAGCCTGACGGATGGAAGAGTTGAATAAGTACGCTAGATGATTTGCGATCTGGTCAGCAGCATTCTTCAAACAAAAATCAGAAATACCGTATGGACTCGAGGCAAGGGAGAATGATAGATTTGAGAGTGAGATAAATTTGAGAATTTAAGAATGAGAGAGAGAAAAGATGGAGGACTTGAAAATGATATTTAGATATACCTTAAAGCGACATTTCCTGTTCTCGATCTTTCTCTTTCTCTCTCTCTCTCTCTCTCACTCTTCTCATCTTCCACGTTCCCTTAATATTTCAGAGAATCTTCATTCATGATATCTTCTCGTCCGTGGCTTATATCTCGTCCGTATATAGTTAGCCGGGAATCTGATTGCGGAATCAATGCATCAGAATGACACGGGCTTTATCATTCAGAGCGGATGCGTATTCTCGTCTTTCTCGGGGTTAGGTAATCGGCTATCCAAAGATCCGCATATTAGGTTTGTATCAAGAATGGTCTATAGGGCACAAAAAGCCAATACCTACACTTCGAGCCAGGCTCTCTGGAGACCCGTCTAAATGTCCCAGGGTGGATATATGGAGCACGCAAAACCCGACAGCTCGACGTTCCGCATCTTCTTCATTCACAGAAATCCACGAGTTCTCTGACCTACTCGAATCTATTGAGTTACGCCCCGGAAAACCGTTACCTTTCTTACCTTCAATGACAACCCCCTAAATCTGGTCCAATTATCCTCCTGGGTTTCTTCCTGAAGATTTACCTGACGCTTGATCGAGTTTTTCGTGTTTCGAAAAGTTTTCTTTTTTTAATTTATTTATTCTCTTGTGAGGACTGGCTGAGATCGTTTTATTATTTCCTTAAGTTATGGGGTTTTGAAGTTTAAGGAAACGACAAAATAGAACATTTTTAAATTGAATTTAAATTAAATTAAAAAATAAAATAACGTTTTTAATTGAATTGGAAAATAAAATAAGTTTTTTATCGAATTGAAACATAATACACACTTAAATACCCCCTTAAAATTGAAAAATAATAATCACCCACCCACCAATACACACACGCAATTAAAGGTGACAAAAATTATTGACAAAAAAATATGGTTTTTTAATATTGAAAATATTTGAATAAAGATACAATTATTTTTGAATAAAAAAAGAAAATATTGGTAATTATTGGCAAAATGGACGTGGTGACCCACTTCTACCTAACAACCGACATCTTCTGAAAACGTACCGAATTAATTAGTACTCCCAACATACAATCGTTCAGTATTGAAGTCTCGTGTACATTAATGAACGGAAAGGTAATTGACAATGAACATGACACGAAGAAGGATCGTCGATCGACAACACGAGAGACAATTTCCATTCATAGACCGAGCAGAGAAACGAACAAATGTGAAAATTGAATTTCGAGACGAGACAGACGGTAGGTGTCACCTCCGTGTAATATCGTTATTCAAATATTTAATTAGCCATACATACAATTAACATCTGCGCTTCCCAAATGGGAGAAATTTCTCGCGGTTAACTCGCTCTTTCGTGGGTTTCCAATTCTCGAGATCTCGGGATTACCATCCCTTCGGATAATTATGAATAATGATTTTTAATTAAATCATAATTATTTTTTTCTTCACCATTCCCATAATTCTATGAAATTATAAATTAATATTTCAATCAAAAAATTATCGAATGGATAATTGACAAGTGCGAACTTTTATTCAATTAACAGCCAGCCTCCTAATTAATACGTTTTTTTTATCATTACTCGCGACTCGTAATTAAAAGAAATTGTTTAACGATTTTTAATTTAACGAAGTGTTTTAATTTTTGAAAATCAAACAAACATCATGGGAGGGTAAAATTTAGTTTCGGACTATTAAAATTTGAAAATTTAAGCCATCTGGTCAATCCAAGTTTGGGTTTCTTATTCCACCCTCGAATGTGTGCATATACCTGTGCACGTGAGGATTTTACCATGGGTTTAGCTAATGTAAAAGTACAGGTTCAATTTATCGTTGATCGTAAAATATTCCGAGAAAGGTCGTGGAGCTTCATATTTTATACACGTAAGGGCATGTACGAAGAAAAAAAAGGGAGGTAGTGAGGAAGAAAGAGAGAGAGAGAAAGGTTTTACAACGTTACCTGAGTGTGTCGATGACAAACCTGACAGGAGACAGGAAGAAGGGCAAGATCGAGAGGGACGGCGAGGAGGAAACGATCGAGGAGTCCTTAAGCATCTTAAGGGCTGCTCGAACCCTCCGAACGAAAGGACACGTCGACATCGTGACGGTAGTTCTCAAAATGGATTAACGTATATGAGGTATAGAAAATTGGTGTGTGTGTGTGTGTGGAAGCTTCAGTTTTCGCTATAAGACAAAATTCTTAGTCCTGTGCCAAAGGGACAAATATAAATCCTTGGTGAAAAATATTATTGTTCTCTACCATATATTGGCCCTTCTCAGACCCTTCCGATCTTTAGTTTTACTAAACGTAGGGATCGGTACTTGACACGATATCCGGACACTTGTCTCCACGTGCAAATTTTTTTTTCTAATTTTTATTTCAGTCGATTTTTTCTTGTCAGACGCTAAAGAGAAAAATCGATTTTTCATACATTTTCCGACTACTCGGAGTTCGAGATTTTTGATGATTTATTTATTCATTTTTTGTGGGTCGAAAAATGCAATGATTCATTTTTGATTATTTATTTATTCATTTTTATTATTCATTTATTCAATTTTTATTATTTATTTATTCATTTTTTGTGGGTTTTTCGACTACTCGGAGTTCGAGAATTTTTATCATTTATTTATTCATGTTTTGTGGGTCGAAAAAAATTTAATTATTCATTTTTGATCATTTATTTATTCTTTTTTATTATTTATCTATTCAATTTTTATTATTTATTTATTCATTTTTCGTGGGTCGAAAAAAAATTCAATTATCTCATTTAAAAAATGTCTTTTTTTAAATCGAATAAAATGAATATTATTTTTCACACAAACCATTTTTTTAAATTAAAAAAAAATGACAAAATTAACTAAATTGATGCGTGAAACGAGATCTAACCGATAACCCACTTGTTTGCTCATTCGGCAAAGTTCAAAACCGCGAAAAGACATGGTTGCGCGTTAACAATTTCTTCTTTTTTTTTTTTTTTCTTTTTCGTTTCGGGTCGTTCTCGAAAAGCAACGTTTTTCTCGAGTTCTCCGCAAAATTAACCTCTATATATCATTGTTCCATTGAGTCTTCGCGGAAGCTCGCGGTGCAAGGAGAAACGTCAAGAAAAAAAAACAAAAAAAAAGATGAAGAAAAGAAGAAATGAGTGAAGAAACTCTCGGTAAAGTCCGAAGGGCAAAAGTTTTGTGGCCAAGGGTAAAGTGATAAAAAGTGCACCTCGATACTCGGAGGAACAAGGAGAACATTCCTGATGGGCTAATAGAGCGGGGGATCTAGAGAGATGCAACGTCGAAAGAAGGGAAAAGAGACAGAAAACACGTGGATTTCTCAGACCTTCAGAGAAGAAAGCCGAACCTGTAGAAACATTGTCTTGGCACTCAGTTCTCTTCCCAGAATCACTGCACTTCTCCAATCCTCTCTCTCCCTCTTTCCTCTTTTTCTCTTCGAAAAATAAATAATAAAAAAACCAAAAAAAAAAAGGATAAAGAAAGAGACAAAGATGAGGATGACTCGGATGTTGAAACGAAACAGCGAAGCTCGTCGAGTATTTTCCTGAAACCCCCTCTTTCATCTCTCACTCTCGTCACTTAATGTCTCATAATTATTAGCCCTCCGTACCAACTTTTTTTTTTTTTGCTTTTTTTTCTGCACCCTCCTGCCTGGGTCTCAATTCTCGAGTGGCATGTATGAAAGACGTAAGCATCAGAAAGCCCCTTTTGGGTTAAACCTCGATGCATGACTGAAATTGAGATGGAACGAGAGAGAGGGAGAGAAATGATGATAAAGTTTATTTTGTCTTAGTATAAGTATGAGATAAGATAAATTATACAAAAATTGAGAAATTTAGAAAAATAGTAAAATATAATAATAATAATAATGTAATAATAAATAATACAGTAGTGCTTAATCTAAAAATAAAATTAAAGTAGAATTTAGAAGCAATAATGGAAAAAAATAGAATAACCATATAATATGGAAAATAGTATAAATTTAAAAGGAATTAATAGTAAAAAGTAAAACTAATTAATAGTAAATTACTAAATTACTAAATTAATAGTAAATCAGTAAATTACGAAAATTAATAAAATTAATTAATAGTAAAAGTAAAACTAATAGTAAAAAGGAGAGAGAAAGAGAGAGAGGAGGGAAACGAACGAATAGAGTTTATAATGCCTCAGTATATCTATGAGACAAGATAAATTATAATATCAAATAGATAAATCATACAAAAATATAGAAATTAAGAATAAAAAAAAATACAAAATAAACTAATATAAAACAATAATAATAATACAGAAGTGCTTAACCTAAAAATAAAAATAAAAATCGAAATTAGAAGCAATAATGAATAAAAAGAATAACCATACAATAAGTAAAAATAGTAAAAACTATTAGTTGAACTAATAGTAAAAAGAAGAGAGAGAGAGAGAGAGAGGAGGAAAACGAACCACCACGTGAATTCTATATAAGCTTCGATGATTGCTGGGGGAGGGACGAGAACAAGTGTGCAAGAGAAAGAAGGAGGAAGGATAGCCAAGTGGAATGCACCACCAAAGAGTAAGACGATCAACCTAAGGTGGACCCAGCCAACAGAGGGATAAACACATAATGCGCTCCAGGGGGACCCAAACGGAAAGTGAAACAGTCCTGTGCTCTATTGCAGGGGAGAATTTACGCGTTCTCCGAAGAACGAACGAACCTCACGGAATATCAGGCCGGGTGCAAGGCCAAATCGCGAAAAAGGCATGAGAATCTTAGAAATACGTGGGGTAACAGTCGATCCTTAAGGAGAGGGGAGGGGTTCGAGGGGGAGGGGGGGGAGAATATGAATCGAAACGTGGAAAAACGTATACTTGACTTTTTCATTCCATCCTTCTCTCGCTCCCTCGACTCTAGACTTGAACATCCTTAAGGGGAAGATGATGGTAAAATGGCTTTTTTTTTTGAAATATTTTTTTTTATACGCTTAATGGTTTTTTTTTTGAGTTTTCTTAGAGATAAATTATTCCACGTATGTTAATGGTCGTTTGGGTTTGTTTGGGTTATTCCCTGAACTCTAGACTGGACATCCTTAATGGGAAAGTGATGGTAAAATAAGCTTTCTTTTTTTTTGATTTTTTTTTTTATACGCTTAATGACTTTTTGTTTGAGTTTTCTTAGAGATAGATTGTTGCACGTATGTTAATGTTCGTTTGGGTTTGTTTGGGTTTTTAAAAAGATGAAAAAATCAATTTTGAAATGATTACTTTTTTGGAGATTTCCAGTAACGTCCTGTAGCCATGTAGTTTTTCCCACTTCTGTATTCCCGAAAGAAACCCAAACAAATTAATGTTCATTTGGGTTTGTTTGGGTTTCCAAAAAGCCAAAAAAATCAATTTTGAAATGATTACTTTTTTGGAGATTTCCAGTAACGTCCTGTAGCCATGTACTTTTTCCCACTTCTGTATTCCCGAATAAAACCCAAACGAACCCAAACATCGATGGCAGTGTATACGTATCAACACGTCGAATTTTCGACTTGGAATTTCGAGAGGAAATTTGAAAACGTGTCGGGACGAGAAAACGCGATGAAATATAGGGTGCTAAATGGCACATCTGGTCACACTTGTAATACTTGGTTAGAAAGAGGGAAGGGGGGAGGTAAAAGAGAGAAAGAGAGAGAGAGAAAACAAGAAAAAAAAGAGACAGGTTGAGGTAGAGGAAAACGCGGCGAGTGTGCATGTTCGACCAAGTGCGTATTACCGAGAGGCGAAAGGTCGAGTGAGGCTCTCACAGCAGGGTTTCAGTTAGACTTATACGGTCTTTACTCTCGACCGTATATACATCGGGCCACACAACCGCACAGGGATCCTCGCATGGACACCTGTCCATTTCTCCCTGACCATTTTTCCGATCCGAAATAATACTCAGTTTCACTTGGCTCAAACTTATCGAGCTGCAAATACATTCTGATATTATTGCAAAATTTTTTATTGTTAATACGTGAAATTTTTGCATAAACTATTGTATCAAATGTTTACTGTTTTTTTCAGAGATCGAATTTACGAGATTTTTAAAATATCGTTTGTTTTTTGAATTATTTTTTTTTTGGTTCGACGAGTTTTAATAGTTTGAAAGTACAAATTTCGTAATGGTTTACCAAATTTGTTTGGGTTTGTTTGGTTTCGTTGGTTTGATTTCAAATCCTTGATTAAACCTTTGATTTTAAACCCTTGATTTTTAACAAACCCAAACAAAGCCATAAATTTACGAAATTTGGAGTTTCGGAATTTTTAAAATTCGGTATTTTAAAAAATCGGAATTTAAAAAATTCAGAATTTTTTAAAATCGGAATTTAAAAAAATCGGAATTTTAAAAATTCAGAATTAAAAAAATCGGAATTTTAAAAAATCCAGAATTTTTAAAAATCGGAATTTTAAAAATTCAGAATTAAAAAAAAATCGTAATTTTTTAAAATCGAAATTTTGAGCCTTCTGGTCAATCGAAGTTCGCGTTTCCTACCCAAGCCCCTCTTCGTACCCTTCCACTCCTTCCCTCCTTCTCTCTCCCTCTCTCCCTCTTATCGTAATCATCATCCACCCACAAAGCGGTTTTTTTCGTCGCAAGTTCGTTTTTTTTTATCATACAAGCTGTACACATAGAAAAAAAAAAGGAGTCAGAAGTGAAAAGAGGAAGAGATAGAACCAACCCCAGAGAACGGCAATCTTCAATAACCCCCACCACCCCCCCCCACCCCCCACCACTCTCTCTCGTTTTCCCTAACAGCTCATCTCTTGTCGAGCTCACGTATT